>JAHHFK020003655.1:0-270652 GCA_024533555.2 Aedes koreicus
GTACTTCTCGCTCTCGTTGTTCGTAACTGTTACGCAATCTTCGCGCCGAGCTCCAAAGGGTATTCATAGACGTTTCACGCGACAGCCCGTCCACGAATCTTCGCGCAGTATCTTTGTTTCTGGCCGAGATATAGGCCTAAGTTCGCGTTCGAGAGCCGTTTATACTTCGAAGTGCTCAGGGTGTTCCACGTCTACGGAAAACTTTAAACGCGTCGGACTTTTTGCGGTAAACCTCGGTGCATTGCTGATCTCACCATGGAGAAGGAGGCTCTCTGCGAAATGACGTCCCCGGAACTGGTCGAGTTTCGAGCTTGAAGCGCGCTTTCCAAAATCAGGTTGGAGAGGAAGCAGGCTCTTTTTTCAGCGGTGGAAGCCCTTCTACTGTTGTTACGGCTTCATCTATTGCTGTCTTGAACCTTGTCCAATCGATATTACGTGTTAGATCATACGTGACGTTGATGGATTCCGGCGGAGTGAGCCCGGTGGCAACCGAAATTTTAATAGGCAAATGATCACTACCGTGGGGATCCTGGATCACATTCCACGTGCAGTCCAACGATAATGAATTCGAGCAAAGTGTTAGGTCTAACCTACTGCCAAATGAGGATCGGCCAGCCAAGCGTGTAATTTCTCCATTGTTGAGAACGGTCATATTGAAGTTGTCACAGAGGTCATATATCATAAAGAAGATCAAGAATATCGTACAGTCTTCCCCAGCTGGTACTGTGAGAGTTAAATCTCCCATGACCAACCGAACAAATATCTGAAAGTTGTTTCTGGTTTATTGAGTTCTAGGAGGAATAAAAACGGAAGCAATGCAAAGGCTTTTTATTTTTAATAACAGCCTGACATGCGACAACTTCAATACCTGGAATAGGAGGAAAATTCACTTTATAGAAGGAGAGCAGCACTTCTTGATCCCCAAAAGTACTCCTCCTCCACGTGAATCCTCACGATCAAGCCGAATAATGTTGAAATCGTGAATCGGAAGATCGATTTCGGGGTGAAAGCCATGTTTCACAAAGAGCAAGTGCATCTACAAACCGATATTGTGAGCTGACATTTGAATGATTCCAATTTAGGAATCAGACTTTGACAATTCCACTGCAGAACAGTGATCAAATCCCCGATTTCTCTGCTCCAAGAAGGGACCACTTTAATGTTAATTTCTTCAAAAAAAGTTTTCACAATGGGAAGCATTGCCATAACAATGCTTTTAATAGGGTCAGACATTTCGAGGTACTTGAAAATACCCTTCCACAATATCATCAAGTGAGAACAGCCCAGATGCAGAGGGGTTTCTGTTCTTAAAATCGGGGCATCAGGGGTTTTGGATGTCCCCGGAAGAGATGGGAAATCCGGTGTGTAGTTGGCACTTCGAAGACCAGGAGGATTTGGATTATCCTTATTTCCACTGCTCT
The DNA here is from genome assembly GCA_024533555.2 of Aedes koreicus. NCBI lineage: Eukaryota > Metazoa > Arthropoda > Insecta > Diptera > Culicidae > Aedes > Aedes koreicus. The sequence continues at coordinate 1,422 of JAHHFK020003655.1, forward strand.
TTGAATTGGGCATGTTGATTTGGGGCTTCTGTTCAGCTACTTTCCCTGCTCGGATGCGTATTCGCTTCCGTGAAGCACCTTCCGGAAAACTGAAAGATGTCCCCTCCTCAGCAAGTCGAATCAGACTCGTCATCTGACAGAGGAGCAAAGGATTTGTATTGATATCTGGTGGCGAGGCTTTCTTAAGCATTGAGAACGTTCCAATTTATCCCCGCGTTGTTTGTACGCCGGGCATGACGAAAGAGCATGGGGAGGAGTTCCCTTGCAGAAAACACATTTTAGTGTGTTATCTGCACAGGGACCAGACTCGTGTTTCTCCCCGCAAGTTGAGCAGCGTGCCTTATTGCCGCAATGGGAGGCCGTATGCCCCATCTGCTGGCAGTTTTGGCAGATCAATACCCGGGGTACAAATAACCGCACAGGTAGCCGAAGTTTGTCCAGTTCTAAGTAGTGAGGAAGAGCAGAGCCAGAAAAGGTCACCAGAAACGAGTCTGTGGGGGTTTTTTTCTTACCCTCGCTGTGCGATATTTTAACTAATTTTCTTACTTCCAGTATCTGAACTGGGGAGCAGAGGGGTTCTTGGACGTCGGCCAACCGCCCGCTTCTCCAAAATTTCAGGGCACAGACTCGCCTCTGTGACCACTCCTACAATCTCCACATCACGAGCTGGAATATAAACTCTATATTCCAGTGTAAAATCTGGGAAGCAGCAATCTCATTAGCCTGCTTCAGGTTAGAGACGACAACACGGAGTTTATTAAAATTTACATTCGTGATCTCTGTCACGGCTGAGAATCGCTTCGTCAAATCAGTAGTTATTTGGTACACATTCAGAGGTTCGAATTTTGGCTGAAAGTAGACAACCCATGGACCGACCGGAGTCCATTGGATACGATCGCGGTCGGAATTTTGTTTGTGCCTCCCCATCATCAGGTGGCAAAGGCACTTTTCCAGCCAAACCGCCCATTTCGAAGAAACCTCTTCAACATGCATGATTTGCCTTACTCTTGAGAGCTTTGAACGCCCCCAACAATTTAAATCACACACAAACACAAAATAGGAACACACACAAATTAACCCTAAACTCTAGTGGGATGAGGCAGAGGAAAAAAAAACTTAACTAATATTACTGATCTGTTGCTGCTGCTGCTGCTGCTGACGCACCGCATGCCTGAACGTCACTTCTATGCGGGCAGCGGGGAGCGGTGCGCTGCGTGGGTGTACGGGTGAATCCGATCGCCTTCGGGTGCACTCGCTCGACGATGTCGGACGGCCGTTGGCGATGTAGTAGTGTATCGCTGGTTAGCGGCACCACGCGGAGATGAAGCAAAAATGAGCGGGGGATAATTCTTGTAAGCACCGGCGGTTGCTTATTTCACTGGAAAACCACACTGCCTTCTTAAGAAAAAAAACTCACTTTCACTCTTTTCACTGAAGTGAATAGATTTTGAGAAAAAAAAAACTAATTATTTCCAAGGATCGCACTCGAATAAATCTTCCAAAATAACGGAGCGCTGGATCGAACGAACTTTCTTCTTTCGCTGAACGAAGTCGTTTTTTTGTATTGAATTAAGTTAATTGGGATGAAAAATAACGCAAAAAAAACAAAGAAAAATAATGCGCGTCAAGAACCGCGTTTAAATTGTCCACACGTGATTATACATCCCATACATATTCGAATCAGATCATTGGAAACAAAAAATTAGCACGTTCAAGGAGGTCGATTCTGAGTAGCTTGTAACAGAAACAGTAAATGACTTTACCTAATTTTAGGGGTTTCATTGCTTGATTTACGTCGTACTGTTTAACTTTCTGCATCTTTAAGATGTTTCAGCTCAAAAATAACTTGGATCATAATTATTCAGAAATCACGAAGAGAAACCAAAACAAATACTTTTTCCTCCTAGTTTTTGCCATTTCATACATATTCCTTATGACTATGATGCACAAACAACAGTCATGGAACTCATAAGGCAGTGCTTTGAAAAGAATAAGAATGGCTTGAGAGAATCATTACGATCAACTGAGAGAACCATAGTTGCACACATGGATTTCATAAGGGCCTTATGAAACCACAATACCCAAGCAACCAAAAGTTCTGATAAAAGGGTGTTTTTGGCTTAACCAGCTAATCGAAGGATTATGATGAGAATTCTATTCAGCTTACTTTTTAAGTAATTAACCGAACTTTCTAGTTCGCATTCAATGATTAATCTGCTAGCAGCATTCTTATAAACTTCTAAAGAAAAGTTCACAGAAGGTTCGTTCAAGAGGTTGTAGAGAATGCTATTCAGCTTAAAAAGTACGTCAAACGAACTCAACAAAACAAACAAAAATACATATGTGTTCGACATTTTTGTTCTTGTTTTGGTTCTAATCCTGCCGCAAATTTATTTTTAGAGTGCTGAGTGTAATGAAATGATGATTGAGTTCAATTCGATGATATTTTCTTAGTTAAATTAAATTTTTCATAAATACTTACTAGCTAGTTTCAAACTCGAGTCCTCCTCTTTAAAACCGGGATACTTACCACTGTGCCATAGGCACTGGGTTCCGGAAACTTCAGGAACCTTGTTCCGTATATGTTGCTGAGCTGGCAGCAATCAATTTCGCATTGGGGATAATTTCCGACATGCCCATAGACCATTATTTCATCTTCTCGGATAGTCTCAGTTCTATTGAGGCCCTCCGATCGATGAAAACATGAAATCGATGAAAGGCACTCATCTTACTGTCTTTCAAAAATAAGGGAGCAGATGTGTGCGTTGGTCGAAAGATCATTTAGAATTAACTTTGCATGGGTCCCCTCACATTGCTCAATTCCAGGCAATGTGAAGGCGGACTCTCTAGCAAAGGTGAGTGCAAAAGAAGGCGAGATTTTTGAAAGAAGAATTTCACATGATGAATTTTTCCCATTATTACGTCAGAGTTCTCTTCAAAGTTGGCAAAACGATTGGACATGTAATTCTCTTGGGCGGTGGTTACATTCCATTATTTCGAAGGTTTCGTCGAGATCGTGGTTCAAAGGTCTGGATGTAAGTCGCGGTTTCATTCGTGTGATGTCAAGACTTATGTCCAACCACTACTCGCTAGACGCACATCTCTACAGAATTAACCTCGTCGATAGCATGCGGAACCGGTTATGATGACATCGATCACGCAGTTTGGCATTGCCCGGGTAATGATGCCTCCAGAGCACGACTATTGGATACCCTAGTGGCCCGAGGTAGACAACCCTCCCGCGAGGTAAGGGATGTTTTGGGAATGCGTGATCTCCCCTACATGCAAGCGATTTACGAATTCCTTTGTTTGTCTGATCTAAGAGTGTAATGTCATCACCCCCTCCCCTCCAGCCTAGTTAATTCCCTGCCATTGTGTCCCAGTTATACTATCCTTTTGTTTTCGTGCTACTTGTACCTGCCCAGCAAGCAGTGGTCACCCATCTGCGGCTTAGTTCCTGAAACGGACTACAGGGACCGTGGATTTGGTAGATGTCGCAACCATGAGCAGCAAATAATACCTGAAATAAGTTACCTGCCTAGCCCCTTCCAAACGATAATGTGACCCATTAACCTCCAGCTAGCCCCGAGTAATTAGCACCCCATTTTACTAAAACTGAAAAATTATACATGGTAAATAACAATATTGAATATCGGCTCCGTAAAGTGTTACACACGCCTGAGCCTAACAAATAAACGAACTAATTTAAAAAAAAAAGTAACAGATCTATATTCCAAAATTCTCAAAAGTTGCGTGACGGTAAAGTTAGTTTCAATGAGATCTATACAGGTGGAGAAGAAGCGATTTATTTGTATCAGGGTTATGCAAAATACTGTCATTCACAGCAAATAAAGTTGTTGAATATTACACAGAGTCAGATGCACATAGGTCATTCCATCGGTTGTGTAATATTAGGTTGTCTCGATGTACACAATAAAATGATGCACTGCTGATCGATGTAATTTGGTCAATGTAATCGGGACTACGTGAATCTTCACGACGTGCTACATAGTCGCGACGTAAAGAAAGCAATGTTAAAGTTATAATGTAACTGAAATTTTCGTTTATAATGCAATGAAATAGTTACAGCGGAAATTAAAACAAAATGTTGATTTTATTACTATTTGAACGTGAATGTATTTCAGCCAGTGGCTGATCTGTCGTTTTTTTCGTTCGGTTTTTCAGTTTTCACTTTGATATTTTCCGAAGCCGCCGATTTATCCATCTTTTTCTTCTAGTTCTCATCCTTTTTGACCTTAATGTTGAACAGAAGCGGAAACTCATCTTTCTTGCGGTCGTCACCCTCGCCAGAACCAACCACTCCACTAGCTCCAATTGCAAGCGAAGATAATCCACCACTACTTTCCGCAGATCATGCAGGTTGTTTGCATTGCGTTCACCTTGTTTACTTCCACCATCATTTCCTTTACTTCCTCCATTGCTCGAATGATCGAATTTTTTTGTCCATATTCCGCACTGTCGGACATGTTGAAGTCTTCTGTCTTGTCACTCGCATCCGAATCATACTCAGCCGGAATTTTTTCTCGTTTCACCAGCACTTTAGTTCAAATTAAAACCGCCTTGTACCGATTGAATCTGCAGTGTCGGGACGATTGCATCCGCTTCCGAGCATAACATCGGTTCTTCGGTAGAGGGTATCGGTTCAGGTGACCTAGGCGATTCACCAATCGACGAAATGTAGCTACCTTGGAGTTCTTGTTCTAATTTGAATGAAAACTGCTGATGAATAAAATCGCCAGATATGTACACCTGCAGATCCTATACGTATCTATTGTACACAAATACCTGTTCGTCTCAGAGGGATGGATGACAGAGGGTTTTCAGTTTCCGCCATTACGTCATCATTTGTCTAAGGCTAATTTACGATTTCACACGGTTCAAATGGTTCAGCTTTCGGATGCAACGGTATCATCATCAATCAATATGAGACTAGGGATTTGAAATTGGTTCACTGTTGTAGAACCCCAAGTAACACCAGAAATATCTTCTTTGACAAGAATATAAGAACTTTGTTGTAAAGAAATCGTGAGGATGAAATACCAAACATGTCTAGTCTTAGTTTTGAGGATGTTTTTCTGCACATATTCGGTTCAAACGTGGTACCAGGACAGCGAAGACATTTTTGTTCTATGTTTGTGCGATCAACTTAAATTTTACTTCTTGAAAACATCGGTGACTGTTTGTCATCTTACCAATACGCACTATCTTTACTCACTTTTGAGTAGCCATACTTTTGATTGATTTGAGTCAAACGTACTTAATTTTAGGTTGTTTGGAAATAGCGTGTATGCTAGATGTTTGTAAATATGTCAGGGAATAATTAAGCTTGGGACCGACATTGGAACCGATGTGCTAGTAAAGGGTGTATTCGATAAAAATGGCACACACATATATACTCATCAAAATTAAACTGATTATCGGATTTTCTTGAAATTTTTAGGGAATGAAGAACTACTAATGAGTTTTGATTTACAACATTTGTTTTATTCAATTTCGTCTCCCATCCCGAATGCCCGCACCTTCCTTTTCACTCCACCCATCAAATTTTGTACAACCGATTTTCTCAGTGTTTTTGTTGTTTTTACCCAAATTTTCTTCAATTCTAGCTCTGTTTTTATAGTTTTGGGATGTTTGCGAAGTTCCGTTTTCATAATTGCCCAGAATTTTTCAATTGGAAGAAGTTCCGGTGAATTTGGTGGGTTCATATCCTTTGCCACAAAATTGACTCCGTTGGCTCGGTACCACTCCAATACGTTTCGAGCGTAGTGGCAGGATGCTAGATCAGGCCAAAACAGAGTTGATCCTTTGTGCTTCTTAATGAATGGCAAGAGACGCTTCTTAAGGCACTCTTCCGTGTAAATCGCACCGTTTATTGTTCCGCAAGTGATGAAGGGAGCACTTATTTCACCACATCCGCAAATCGCCTGCCAGATTAGAAACTTCTTTGCAAATTTCGATAGTTTCTTCTTTCGAACATCCTCCGGAACATCGAACTTTGACTTGGCAACGAAATATTCTTGCCCAGGAAGTTGACGGAAGTCGGCCTTGACGTATGTTTCGTCATCCATTACGATGCAACCGGATTTGGTTAGCAGCTTCGTGTAAAGTTTCCGGGCGCGGGTTTTCGCAGTGATGTTTTGTTTTTCATTCCGGTTTGGGGCTTTTTGCACTTTGTAAACATGTAACCCAGCCCGCTTCATGGTTTTCGGCACAAAACCGACTGACACCTTAGACTTTTTAGCGACATCTCGAATTGACATGTTTGGACGGTTCTTGAATTGTTGTACGACTTTCCTGGCCATTTTACTGTCCATTGGACCACTTTTACGACCACTCCCTTCCTTCCTTTGGACACTCAGACGCTCCTTGAACGTTCTTATTACACGAGACACAGTTGTATTTGCAATTCCAAGCCTTTTAGCAATCCACCGGTGGGACGCCCCTGGATTTTGATTGTGAGTGCACAAAATTTTCTCACGGACAATTTCTTGTTTCGACGACATGACTGGAACTACTGAATGTATAACTATGAAACTTGGCAGATGTAAATAATACACTATAGATAAAATTTACTCAAATTTCTAGGTTTTTTACTCATACGATTCAAAAGTTACAGAAGATTTTCTGTGTGCCATTTTTATCGAATACACCCTTTACTGACTGAGCCAAGAAAAAAATCGTATTTGTTCGGGACCTACTGGTCTTAGAGTTAGTCTATGTTAATACGCCCCTAATAATGGACTCACACGTACACACTCTCAAATATTCTGTCAAAATAACACAGCAAATCAAAACAAAGGCGCAAATATGTATAGTAAGGTGCTGGCTTCAACGTGTACTTCGGACCAAGGGGTTCTACAACAGTGAACAAATTTCAAATCGCTAGTTACGCCTCTAATAACGAACTCACACGAACACACTCTCAAATATTCTGTCAAAATAACACAGCAAATCAAAACAAAGGCGCAAATATGTATAGTTAGGTGCTGGCTTCAAGGTATACTTCGGACCAAGGGGTTCTACAACAGTGAACCAATTTCAAATCGCCAGTTGCATATTGATTGTTGCTTGCAGTCTGTACCTAGCTATATACTCTTGCACTTTTCAGTACCTTCCGGTACTAGTTTCTTTGGCTTTGTTTTGATTCGCTCGTTGGTCTTATATACGCCTTTATGCTTTCCTGATTACAAGTGTTCCTGCAAGTGTTGATATATTTTAGGGGGCAAGTCACTGGATCCATAACCTCAACGTTTTTGGTTGGAATCGAGGTTGCTTCATGTGGTTACAAATAGATATCATTTGTTGATCAAATTGCAAAAATTCATGTGTGGGACACATAGATTTATCATTGCTTTTTTATCAGTGTACTGATTTCCTACACGCTAAGATAAGATTACCGAAAATAAGGTTTTAATATTTTCGAAAATTAGGTTTTGGTTGCAAAACCTAAGGTATCGGGATAATTTTCTGAAAGGAAACGTTTGATTTTACTCATTTTTTAAGTATAGTGGATTAACAAATTTTATCATTATTTTTTACCTAAATTTGGTTTAAAATGCTATCATTGGGCTGTAAGCAATTTCGGTAAAAAGAACCGTAAGAAATAAGTAAATATTAACGTTTTTCCCTGCTTTCCAACAATACTGAATTTACGGTAATCCACGTTGACCGATAATTTCAGTATGTGCACTTTTGTGCGGTTTTCGGTATTTTTTACCGACTTTTCCGTATTCTTGTCTTAGCGTGTATAGCAAAAGATCATAAAGCTTGTAGTACACTGTTTGTCCAATAGCCAAATATATGTCATAGGCAGATAGGCATCTGACAAACATCTATGATATCTGTCAGCTGTCTAGCTGCCTATGCCAAATATTTGGCTATTGGACAAACAGTGTACTACAAGCTTAAGGCGATCTTATGAATATCGAAAGCTTTTTTCGCTGTGTGTACGTGAAAAATTGGGTGGACGAAAATCAATGACGTTTATATAAGGCCCAGACCACCACCTTAACGGTATTCGTGAGATGTGGAAATGTATAGTGGTATTTGTGTTTCCTCACAATGTATATCTATTTACACGGCACAGCTGTTTGTGGTGATGTCAAACTATAGCTGAGATCACACTGTTTGACGAAACGCCAAATATTTGGCAAATTTTGGCAAATATATTTAACCAACTTGTGATCGCCAAATATATTTGACCAAATATTCCTGGTGCAGTTGAAAACCGGAATATAGCAGTCGCGCCAATCGATCTTACTCCCGTTCCATAAGTCCGAACAGTGGCGCATCTAGTGTGCTGTATAGCGCATCAGATGCGCCATACAGTGCACTAGATGCGCCACTGTTCGGACCTATGGAACGGAAGTAGGATCGATTGGCGCGACTGCCATATTCTGGTTTTCAACTGCACCAGGAATATATCAATGGCAAATATTTGGTTTGTGTTTGTCGGTCCAATTATTTGACAATTTGTCAAATAGTGTGATGCTCTTTGTAAAATATGTTTGCTCAATACTAGCAAACAATTTATTTGACACTCTGGAAATTCTTGAGTGGCAAACATGAGCAAATTCATACACAGAAAAAAAATGAGCAAATTCATACACAGAAAAAAGTCCGTTCTGAAATTCGTCAACGTCGTGTCACGAAATCAGGAACAGGTATTTTTTTCCTTTACGAATCTATCCGGAGCACTTAGCGATTTGGGCGTAATTGCATTTGTAAACAAACACTTCAATCGCTGGTTCCTCGCGAATATAAGCTCAATCTTGAAAACTAGCATTACAATCAAGTAGATAACATATACCTCTATGATTTAGTAGATTTTGTTTGCACAATTGAGCTTAAACTCGCGTGGAATCGGTGGATGAAGTGTTTGTTTACAAATGGAATTACGCCTAAATCGCAAAGTGCTCCGCATATACCATGAACATAAGTCATGGAAACTTGAACATTGTTCGCTAAAGCAAATGATAACGTCTGCGTAACGATGCTCTAGGTAGCGAATACACCAATCGCCTTGGAAACGAAAACTTTGTTCTAGAAATAAAAAATTAAGTTCCCATTAACGTGATTACCCAAGTAACCACAAGCATTATATCATAATACTAATTCGACTGACTATCAGCAACAGTTATCCCATATGACATTTTTTCAACAACTCCCATGCAATGTAGCAATGATGCATTATTGCATTATCTCAATAAATGCTTCATCGCTAGCTAAAAAGCAGCATTGGTGCAGTATCATCTGGTTGACGTTTTCCAATTTGACTTTAGAAATGAGAAACATATGATCGAGTCGAGCTGCCTGTCAGATCCAGAATCGTCATCTTCATTCTTCTTCACCTTGGACTTAGCAGCAGTAAATTTGGTTTGGAATATGACTGCATTATGGGGAGCAGCAGGTTTTTCTGGTTGTTGGTATTCAGAGGACTGAGCTGTTTTACAACGAGGAATCTTCATTCTCATATATATGATATATCATTTTCATTTATGATCCAGTTTCAACCTGCACCGGGTATCAAAATTGTGTCGGCTTGTTGTGTGATGAACGGCGGTGGGTATGATTTCATTTGTAACTCGTATCGGGTTGAGGTTTGTACTGATAAAAGGTTCGGGTATCGCAGTCTCAACGACGTGTTTAGCCAGAATCTAAAAATAGCTGCATGAAATATGTTTTTATAGAACGACAAAGAGGGTTTGCTTAGGGTACGCTTCGTTTATATTATGCAGTTGTCTTGTATAATTCCATTGCTCTCTTGGCTAAGAGTGTTAACGCAACCGGCATTTATCGATCAGTCGTGAGAAGCGTTGGTTCGAATCCCGATGAAGGAAACACATTTGAGCTTATAAAAAATAAATCCCATCAATGTAACGCGAAGATGCCGTAAAATAATATGAATTAATATCCCTAAATAAAACGTATTGGATAAATCCCGAGGGCCTTCCGTCCGTCTTCAAACTTGTTGGTCAGTAGTGCCTTCGTTAGCAGGTCGAGTAACCGATTTCTTTTCCCGCCAGGTGAATAGCACTCTGATTATCGCAGAAGATAGTTACAGATCCTGCGCATCCTGACAGCTCCTGTCGAAAACCTCTCCACTAAATGGCTTCCTTTGTGGCAGATGAAACTGCCATATACTCGGTTTCCATCGTCGAGAGAGCAAACGTTGACTGCTTGCGACAGTTCCACGCAATTGGTCCTCCAGATTGCATGAACACATATCCAGTGATAGACCGACGGGTGTCGGTGTCATTGCCCTAATCCGCATCGCAGTAGCCTACGAAGTTTCCATCACCTCGTCCGTTGTACGTCAATTTCATTCGTTTCGTTCCTTTCAAATAACGAAGAATTAGTTTCGCCGCTGTCCAGTGAGCTTTTCCAGGGTCGTTACAGAAATGGCTTACAACATTTACAGCAAAACTAATATCTGGACGAGTTCCTTGTGCCAAATATTGCTAACCGTCCACCAGTTCTCGGAATGGAACCTTTTCCATCTGTTTCCGCTCTTCTTTTGACTTAGGACTCATTTGCTTGTTTAGTTTCTGCCCTGGATCCGCTGGCGTTGTCACAGTGTTGCATGCAGTAATACCATAGACTAACTCTAAGACCAGTAGGTCCCAAACAAATACGATATTTTTCTTGGCTCAGTCAGTACTAGCACATCGGTCCCAAGCTCGGTCCCAAGCTCAATGATTCGCCCCTAACAACGTAGCTCACACCAACACATTCTCAAATGTTGTGTCAAAATAACATAGTGAATCAAAACAACAACCAAGATACTAGTACCGGAAGGTACCAAAGAGCGCAAGAATTATTGCAAGGTGCAGACTGCAAGGTATACTTCGGACCTAGGGGTTCTACAACAGTGAACCAATTTCAAATCGCTAGTAGCACATTGATTGTTGGTAATACCAAATCGTTGCAAAAGATCATTAATGTACTGCTCTTGATCCAGCCTTACTACACCATCCTCTCTGGTTATACGAATTCCGAGAACTTTGTTGGCTAGCCCCAAGTCCTTCATTTTAAACTTCTTGGTTAGCTGCTTCTTCAAATTTTCTTCCCATCGCACGTTGTTTGAAAAAATAAGCAGGGCATCCACGTAAACTGCTACTATCAGGACATTTGTACCTTCGATTTTGTAGTAGACACACGTATCGTACTTGGACCGCTTCAATCCAATACGTTTCAGCTCGGTGTGCAGCTTCAAATTCCAAACTCTGCTCGCTTGTTTGAGCCCGTACAAAGCTTTCCTCAGCTTACAAACTTTCGTCGGTGCCTGCTGATTCACGAACCCTTCAGGTTGTTCCATAAATATTTCCTCCTCTTCTAACTCTCCTTGCAGGAACGCCGTCACTGCATCCATCTGCAGTACTTTCAGGTTCATTCTAGCTGCTAGAGACATGAGGTAGCGAACCGTGGCAGATACATAGGTCTCATCAAATACAATAAATTAACAATATAGCTCACTTCTTCATTTCGTTCCGGACACACACGAGCGCCGCGGTGGCAAAAAGGTACACCAGTACACTATAAATTTTGCGTCACCCAAATGGCAGTTCTCGTTCTTCAGCCTTCTTCTTCTCCACGTGGTTTAATTTACGTCGGCCAAATACAAAACAAAACAAAACGCCTCAGTGGAAAACCAAAACAATTAGAGGAAAAATTGACTTTGAATTTAATGTTTTTATTTCGTGGTGATATATTCACACGAACGCGAATCACCACGATGGGAAGATCGGTTTGCTCAGTGTCCGGCTGTTCCAGCAGTTTTCCTTTTTCCTGATAAATTGTGCGAATAGGTAATATATTTGGAACCGTCTATTAGGGTATGGATCATTATATTTGGCATTTACAGGGAAGTGGACCACTGGATCAAATTTTGTGGCAATGTTTCGATAAGTAAAAGCAGTGTCATTTGCTCATTGCATTTCCGCGATTCAGATTTTTTAAATCCATTGAATAAGTCACAAGGGTAAGCGCGGAATCAACGGTAAAATTTTATCAATTTAAATGAAAACCATTTTTAAACCTCAGGTTGTATTTCCATGCTCGACCGTCCTTATTTCCCGGAATTCCAGAGAGTGACCATGACCATCTCTCGGCAAACGAAATCGCTACCGATGAACCTCCAATGAAAGATGACTTCTACTGGTGTAGTCCAGATGACATTGATGTTGCTGGTGAAATGGAAGTGGGTGGAAATTGGCTGGAGCACTCGGTTCCATGTATTTTGAATAATGTATTTTGAATAAACCTCCGGAAATCTGTTGTAGGTGTTAAGCAAAAACTTTTAAAAGTTGTTTTTTGGCCTTATGAGTCTCAAAGTGAAGACAATCAGTTGGTTTACGCCACTCTATGTGTTTCGTGTGCAAAATACTTAGCTAACAAATATTTTAATATGCTTATTAAGGCCAAACTGCAAAACATAAACATGAAAATTCAAACTTGTGAATAGCAAAAGCGAAAAGATAGAAAAAACAAAAAAGTGTTGGCCAAACGTAGAAAACTAAAGATCCAAACATAATATTAACGTGTAAGTTCTTCCTGATGATTCGCAAACGTAATAAACAAACATGACTATACATTTTTATAAGTTACGCATTTATTCGATGTAACAGTAGAAAAAAAAATAATCTCATGCATTAATTAATTCCCCTAATCTAATCTAACGCTTCATTACTTGAAAACTGCTGAATTGATGCGAACCTGCATAAGAGATGTTGAGTTTGGGTTAAATGGGTCAACTACTATAAATTATAAACTGCAGATTAAGACTATCGTATCCTCTCAAGTTGGCCAAATATATTTCCGCTGGAAAGGTTCGAAATACGCTGCAAATTTTCTGGAATTTCGCCAAGGCGTTTTTTTCACTTGAACGAGAGTAGAAACGGTACAGATTGTGCGGTGACATATACTTCATAAGACGCACGGAAAAAAATCCGTGCCCGGATCCGTGAACTGCAGTCATGAATTCGAGAACAAGCAAAAATACACCGTGAACTGAATCACGTAATCATGAACTAAATCACGTTTTTAGGTAAAAATCCCTAAAACGTGAACTAGTTCACGGTCCGTTTTCATTTTCGTGAACGCTTTTGTTTCTGTGCGTAGCGCTATTTCATAGTATGCTGAATTGGATTAAGCGGTTACTATAATATGCGTGTTTGGATGATGGATGAAAACTTGTACGATGCTTTCGACGAATTTTGGTAGTCTCACCCGGTAGCCCGAACAGTATGTACGGTAAGGGATGAGACACTCGGTTCAGAATGCTTTTGACAGCTTCTTGCTATTCTGTATTATCCAACATGTGGCCATCCAACCAGGAAGTGCTGAAATGATGATCTAAGATTTAGTCTACGGATGCTCACCTTAATACCATTATTAAGTTTTTAATTTCGAAGAAATGCTTTTTAATTTCGAAGAAATGCTAAAAATCGTGTCAATCACTGCAACCGTACTTACTGTACTTACGTACATCACTGGGGGGAAAACAGGGGTGCTAATTTCTGTTGTCTCACAATGTCCAGGGCCTGCAGTTTCAACCAACGGACCATACGATTGGCCTGGAGCTTAAGCTGACATCGATAGGTTCCTCGAAGCTTTACGTCCAGTTCAAAAATTATATGATCATGCATTAATGATATGCTATGTCGTTGCATAAAATCATTTCAATGATGTCACCCTCAGCGAGCTTTACCGGAAAGGAAATAAAACTCGATGTATCGATATGCGTTTATTTTGACCGGTTCTGCTCATTGTGGACAAGCGAATAGCCCTGTAGACACGACAAAAGAGGTTTCATTTCGAATTGTCCGTCAGTCGGTTCAAGATCTAAAATAAAACGTGCAGTTAAAAAGACATAAACAACCTCTGTTTAAAAAAAAAAATACCTTTTTTACTTTTTGCACTCCCTTGGGTGGCTTCTGTTCGATGAGAACCATCTGCACTTTAATTTGGTACTCTTTATGGTTGTTGATACCACATTTGACCGGCTCATCAGTGCTTGAAATTCGCACAACCGTACATCCTGCTTATGCTACCGGAACACCTCTGGGGAAAATCGGCGAAATACCGTAAGGGGTGCAATGACCCCCCCCGGGCTGGGCAACCCCCTGGGGGGTTTTTTTTTTTTCACGCTAAGATCAGAATACCTAAAGATCGTTAAAAAGTACCGATAATCGCTCAAAAGTGCACATACCTAAATTATGCGTAAACACAGATTACCTAATATTGGGTAATGGTATTGAAGGAAGATAAACGTTGAATATTACCGATTTTTTACCGTTACTTTTTACTGAAAATTGGGTATTTTTTGTAGTTTTATTTTACAGGATGCTTTACATGCAATTTAACAATTTATCCATTCGGATTAGTATTTCAAATTCTGCACTTAAGGAGAAACAAATTTTCAAATGTTTTACAGATATATATTTTTTGCATTAAAAAAAAAGCATGTAGGAATCCAAGTAAAGCTGAAGTGAGAATCAATGTCGTGGTATATAAAACTCAAATTGGTCATAACTTTCTGACTATTTTTAAAACTGTATAGAATTGGCCATTATCGACGATTTTCTTCCCTCTTCATCATCAATTACTTTGCTTAAACCGCTCGATAGACCATTTTTCAAGAGCATTATCTACGACGTTCTAACCACACTTTTGCATTAGCTGGTTTCCTCCATTAAAGAAATCGTCTGCATCGATACAACATTATGACACGTTCATTATTTCGTTCTGGATTGATGCTGCTAGGATTGATGAGCTAAAAAAAACAATACTTATTGCTTCGAATGTTGGAACAATGAATTTATAGAAAGATTAATGAGCACAATAATTACGTTTTTGCTAAGACATATATGGCGTCCACGTTGACGAAAATTTTATTCAATTTTGGGTTTATTATTTACAATAATAATATCGAAAAATTAACATTACCCAAAAGTCAGTAAAAACTACTGTTTATGATCGTTTAATTTTACCGATATTTTGGGTATTGTCAACAATACCTAATTTTAGGTACAATAAATACCTAATTTTAGGTATTCTCATCTTAGCGTGTGGGTCAGACCACTCTCCATAGTGAAATTTAAATTGAAGCACCAAACATGGAAAAACAAAATCAACACACTGCACTTTTTTTTTTTTTTGGGGTTTTTTTTTTTGGGCTTTTTTTATCTAAATTTTATATAAAAAAAAAAAATTTTTTTTTTTTTTTTTTTTTTTTTTTTTTTTAAAAGGGGGTTTTGTTGTTTTGTGTGTTTTTTTTGGTGGGGGTATAAAAAGTGTGTTTTATTTTTTTTATATATTTTTTGTTGTCTTTGTGGTCCCGTCTTTTTTTTGGGAGAAATCTTTGGTTGTAATGGGTTTTTTCTTCTCCCCCCCCCCCCGGTTGTTTTTTTTTTTTTTTTTCTCTTTTTTTGGGTAACGTTTTGTTTGGGGGATTTTCAGATCCCACGTGCAATTTTCCTGCAAGGCGTCATATTCCGATTGCATTGCCTCCTTCCACCGGTCACTGTTATTACTGCAAATCGCCTCTTGAAACGTATGTGGTTCATCAAACACCAACTGATTGCCTGTATTAGGATCCTCGCAATCTTGATTTGATTCTGAAAACTGTGGAGGATTTTTGACTGCGACACTGCAACTCATAATATAATCATGATACTTGCCTGAGGGAACGCGCTCCCTCTCACTGCGCCTTACCAACTTGCATGGGTTATTTTTTTGTGGAGGGAGCGCAACAGGCTGCTGAACGGACTGCTGCTGCTGATTTACTTCCGCTTCCTCTCCATCGGCATCATCGTATTCTGATTCACTACTGTCGTGATCGGCATCTTTGATTCTGTCCTGCTCCTCGGGTGTATTCATGCTTTCTTGGTCTCGTTTCAAGTCCCGTTCGATAGGCTGTATGATCAACTCAACAGGATCAACTTCTGAACTCGATTCCCGGAACTCAGGAACTTGATTAATGAACCTTTCATACAGGAATATAACGTCTCGGCTAATAACAATGTTCTTTATCTTGGAACTGTATACTCGATACGCTTTCGAACTACTGCTGTACCCCATGAAAATTCCTGGTGCAGACTTTGTATCCCACTTCTGTCTCTTTTCTTTTGGTACGTGAAACATTACTTTTGCTCCAAACACGCGAAGATGCGCTAGATCTGGTCTTCGTCGGAAAAACGTTTCTTCAGGCGTGACTGGCAAACCTTTGGTAGGCGATCGATTGATCACATATGATGCCGTTGCAACCGCTTCAGCCCAATAACGCTTCTCCAAATTAGCATCACACAGCATACTTCTCGCTTTTTCTACAATTGTCCGGTTCATACGTTCTGCTAACCCGTTCTGCTCCGGGTTGTATGGAACGGAAGTTTCATGATGAATGCCAGACCGACGAAGGAATTGTTTCATTTGATGATTTACGTATTCCTTCCCATTATCCGATCTGAGACGTTTGATTTTCTCACCTGTCTGGTTCTCGGCGAAATTTTTGAAATCTCTAAATGCTTCTAATACTTCCGTTTTTGATTTCAGAAAATACACGAACGCCTTCCTGCTTGCGTCATCAATAAACGTTAAAAAATAGCGATTTCCTCCTAATGATGTCGTCTCCATGGGTCCGCAAAGATCGGAATGAACTAACTCCAACACACGGTCTTCACGTCGTCCCTTTGAATAAAACGGTTGTCGATGATGCTTGCCTTGTATGCATGGTACACACTGCGTAGAACCAGCCACACTGAATTCAAATCCACTCGCCATACCACCAAGTCACTTCATGCATCCCACCGACATATGGCATAACCTCCGACGCCAAAGCTTAAAGCTGTCCTCCGTCTTGCAAATCATATTCGCTGATGGACCGCCTGCTTTCATCAACTTATACAAACCGCCAGTTTCTAGTCCAATCGCTACTACTTCGTTTGTAGGACTGACCACCTTACACGCTTTACTTGTAAACGTAACACTGTAGCCCTTGTGGCACATTCTACTCACCGATAATAAATTCACTGCCAGATCCGGTACGCATAAAACGTCGTTCATCGATATTTCACAGGTTTCTGCTCCGATATTCGCCGATATGTTCACCAATCCTTTGGCAACCACCGGTACCACTGCACTGTTGGCTTCGTTGATGCTTGATGATACGTCCTGCATATCCGCTAGAATATTTCTTTTCCGGCATAAATGAGCAGTTGCTCCAGAATCAAAGATCCAGTCTTCCTCTGCCGTTGATGACATCTGACATGCGTTAAATGCCGCGAAGAATGCAGCATGACCACTGTTCTTGGTATACTTCTCTTTCTTCTTCTCAATAGCTTGATTAGAACACTGAGATGCATAGTGACCCATTATATTGCACCGGTAGTACTTGACGCTAGATTTCTCGCTGCTGGTCTTCGGAGTCAATTTGGACTTGCTGAGAAACGCGTCTTGACCTGGCTTCATCTCGCTTGATATCTACACATCTTGCAATATCTTTGCTCCGACGATATCCGCCGTTAGGTTGATTCCAGATGACTCCAGGCCGAGGATCATTGGATCATATTGCTTCGGCAGGCCTTTCATTAATAAACTAGCCAGCCAAGCATCATCAACCTTAAATCCAACTTCCGCCAACTGATAACTAGTCGTGAACAACTCATTCACATACTGCTGAGTCGTCTGGCAGATAATGTCCTCGTCACGCTCAGCTCCGGCTAAGCTTCCTTAGCAGACCAATTTTCCTAGTTGATACACTGTGTTCATACGTGTTCCGAAAATTGTCCCACGCTTCCTTTGCACTCTTGGCATCCTTCACTAGTCCATAGATGCTTGAATCAATGCTGAGACAAATGGTCGCCAACGCTTGTTCGGAGATGTCATCGCTCACTGCTGGTTCACCTTCAGCTCCCTCCTTCACTGCACACCAGGTCCGCTCCTTGATAAGGACCATCTTGGTGGCGAAAGACCAAGAACTGTAGTTTTCCGATCCTCGAAGAACTTCTCGCACTGGCAAGGATACTGATCCTCCTGGGCGTCTCAACTGTCCAGCTTGATTCGAGTTTGATCCAGATCCATTTTGAGTATCACCAGGATTCACCATTTTTCGTGGAAAAAAAAAATTTCTTTCTTCACAAACAGAGTCGTATCCTATGGTAACGGCCTGGGCCCATAACCTATTGGATAAATACGACTGTACGCATAGTAGATTTGGTAGTGTAATACAGAATGAAGTTTTTATTCTAGTCTAGATCATGGCATACTACAATTCAATGGTTATTATTCTTTTAAAACGTAACAGAGGATATGAATTCAAATAGAAGAAAATTAAATACATTTTTGATGTTTTTTTTAAAAAAATATCCTAAGCTCTATATTTGCTTTTTAAAATGCAATAAAACATTTCAGTAGAAGCAGTAATTCAACTGTTCTCGGGCTTCAATAAAGCATGTGCGCTAGCTTTAATTTGACAGGAGTAGGGCCCTTTTCGACTTTAGTTCTACTTTAAGTACGTATGTATGATTAGACTGCTTTATTCCATAAATTTATTTCGTTAATTAATGGAAAATTTTTTTTTTTTTTTTAAGGTTTTTGGGTGTTTGGGGGTTGTTCTTATTTTGTTCTTATTTCTCAAAAAATTAAAGGGTGACCGAGGGGTTCGCCATTTTGCGATTGCACATTGGATCGCTGCGAATCCTCATCAAATTCTGATAAATAAAACCATCGCTTCCATTATCATCATTAGTCGCCACAATATTATTAATCGCGAAATTCATCGCGTAATCGCGTCTCATCGTGATCGATTCTTACTCGAATCGTGACCATTGATTTTGATGACTGGCAACTATTCCATTTCTATTCGAGCTAACCTTTTCGTATCTGGCAACACTATCGAAATTTGTTTTGATTATTTCGAGCAAGTGAATCGAGTAGCATCCATCTGTGTTTTCCGATACTAAATCGGTAGCGGAAAAAGTAATGGCAATTGGTAAGTGTTTATATTCCACGTTTATAACTTGTATGTTTTGTATAGATGAGCTTATATGCTTGTTTGTTCTATTTGAAGCTGTTTCAGGTGGCGGAGCTACTGAAGGATCACGAGTACACCGGGCGAAAAAAAAAAAAAAAAAAAAAAAAACAGCATACCATCATTGTCTAAGTGTTTAAAGGGACTTTGAATTCCTAGTCGCTCCAGCATCACACGAAAATTCGACCGAGAACGTTCTAATGGGTATCATGGAAGAAAAGCCCACCGATAAGGCGCTCTTCAAACCGAAGGAGGAAACGATTTTTGACGAGATAGAACCTACCACCTTCGGTGAGCTTATCTTCTGAATTGAGCCATCCTTAAATGAGAGCAATATCAACTGCTTGATGTACTTCATAAACATGTTCAGTACCATCTCCCAGATCGAGACGTTTCGCATATGCATGTACCGCCAAGTGGTAGCGTTCAATACGTTGTTGCAGCAATACAGGACACCCGGGGTCAGCGGATCTTGATTGCATTCGCATTCATTGGTTAGATTGTTGCACAGATCCGGTGCTGCATTGTAACAGCCTAGCTCATTGGTGGGTGGAACTAAAGTCAAGGTTGTTGTTGGGATGGTCGTCGTATAAGTGGTGCTGGTTGTTGATGCTGTTGTGGCTTCTGTGGATGTTGTGGTTGTCGTCGTCGATGTTGTGTCGTAGTTGTTAAGAATGTGGGGGATGGAGTCGATTTGGGTTCCGTAGTCGTGGTAGCCGTATTTAGTGAGGTAGTGGTCGACGTACTCGTCGTGCTCCCGAATGTTGGACGGGTATGTTTTACCAACGGATGATGGTATCGTTGCGGTAAATAATAAGTTTGATCCAACATGATCTACAACTATTCGGCTTTGAACAGCGGCAGCAGCTACCGTGAGATGCATCAGCAGTATTTTTTGGAATTACAATACGACGGTGTATTGTTGACCAAAAGGCGTGAAGATGGGAACCTACACGATAGAAGAAAATTTTGTTGATCGAATATTTGGAAGCAAGAAATGTCATTTTATTTCTGGCAGTTCTCGTTGTCAAATTTTTCGAGCAGTCAGCGATAATTTTTGTTTTGATCGCATCGTCATCGCGTTTTCATCGCGATTGACCGTGCCAATCGCAAAAAATGCTTTCAGCACAAAGAAAATCGTCGTCATCGTGGAAATTTCCATGCCAGGGAAGCTTCATCTAACGCTCATCGTGGGAGTGTCACCCCCCTCGGGTTGAACATTATTTAAAAGCATTGACTGTATTGACTATTTGACTATTCCGATGATCATGCAGCAAGGAATAAAATGAATATGTACATCGGGAAATTTATAACTTGGGAAAAATGCAAGTTTTCCACAACGAACAGGCAATTGGCATCTAAAGATGATAGATTTAATTCATGCATTATGAAAACAAACACTAATCAAATTTGTACAAATTCAAGCGAAAACGCAACCGCTGCGGATAATACAAATAGTCAAATGTTGCGACGCATCTTCACCAACGCCTAGCTCCAAAAAAACACAGAGACAAATTTGATAGTAAATTTTACCATTATTGGGGGTTAGGATGGCTATTGCAGTATAGTGATTTTGAACCGACTATGATCATGGGCAAAACGACCATTAAAATTAGTTGATTCAACATCTACCATAATTTCAGAATAGTCCTTGTTGCCATGGTCATAGTCAAGAATGCCATGAACGTGGTGAATTCGTCCATTTTCATGGTTACACTCAGTAGCAAAAGTAGCTTCCAAAAAACGCCATGTTCAACCGTCTGTAACTTTGTCAATTCTCAATATTTTTGGCTGAAAATTTGACAACACTATAACTAACCTTATGTGACCAAAATTTCATGTTACCTATATTGTTAGTTCACCATTTTTACTCAAATATGGGTAAAGCGACTGAACCCATAAAATGAGTATGTGCTCTTTTCCGCGATTATGGGTAAAGTTTACTCATATTTGGGTAAACTGATCTTAGCGTGTGTAATTGCAATCATTCTCTGAGAAAAATTTCATCGTTGTACCGATAATTAAATCATGGTCAGGTTGACTATCGCATATAATGCTTTCAATAACCATGAAAATCTAGACAAAATCGTCAAAAGGTCGAAAGTAACAATTGTAAACAATGACTTAAAATGTAAATTGCCAGGAAATGCCAGATTGCTAACATCTATATCCACTACCGATGGGAAGGTAATAACTTCCTGTATATGTTTCTGGTGCTATTTTGTTTGTGGGAACAAGCAGATCCCAGAAAAATACGCTAGAAGTCATTGTTTACAAATGTTACTTTCGACCTTTTGACTATTTTGTCTAGAAATGGCCGAATTCACCACGTTCATGGCATTTTTGACTATGATCATGGTAACAAGGACTATTCCAACATTATGTTAAATGTTGCATCAACTATTTTAAATGGTAGTTTTGACCATGATCATAGTCGGTTCAAAATCACTATACTGCAATAGTCATCCTAACCCCCAATAATGGTAAAATTGACCATCAAATTCCTCTCTGTGTTTGCAAACAGTGTACACGGTAATTCTGAGGTAGTCATTTTTTGACTACATTCTATGCATTTCAAAACACATCCTCCATACGTCAAAAAATGCCTACTTTTCAATCCCAAAAAATTAATACTTTTAAGTCCTTTTTTATTCCAGTGTGATAGAAAAAATGCATAAAAACAAGGCTATCATCAAAGTGAAAATATCGATTTGTTCTAGCTGACTGGCTGTTCCACAAAAAAAGTGAAAACTGCACAAAAGTGCACTTACTGAAATCACAGACAAACAGACGTAATACTCTAATTGATGCCCATCGTCCACCTAAAACAACAATTAATTTGAATACAAATAGTTGGCCAAGCCACCACTCACAGCGCTCGCATCGACAGTTATGACATTTTCCTGCTGAGTGATTTCCTTGCACTAGCATCGCTTGCATGTGTGAGTGTGTTCGGAAATGTTGTTTTTTTTTCTCGTCAAAACATGGGAAGCAAATGTGAATTTTTATTTTGCTCTAAACGGGTAAAAACTGTGGAAAATCCTTTTTTAGTTTTGCCAGTCAAGGGAGCTTGTGGTGGAGTTTTGTAGAGGCAGACAAAAGGCGGTCGAAAAGCGGAAAATATGCTCCGACCATTGCAACTCGACAGCTTATAAAAACTGTTACAAGCCTGAGAAAGGGCAAGCAAACACGTAATTTAGTTGTTATCTATTATGAACATAGAATCCTTGTTTAGGTTACGTGGCAATGCCATCCCATCGCAACCTGCTGCTACGCACATTATTCCTGAGATTCCTAGTGAATCATTTCAAGAAACGGAAATTGAATTCCAAGACATTGAGTTCCTTGCCAGTCCATTCAATCATGACTGGACTGAGGATGTAACGGAGGAGTAAGCGTCCACTAATTTTCAGTTTTCTACGAACCTGCTGCGCTGGCTTCAAAACAAACGATTGAAAGTCAAGCGAGCCTGAAGTAGTGTGCGTGGTTGGCAGCTGTTGCGGCAGGCAAGCCAAATAACCATGGTTGACACTGAAATGGGCAAAGCGGCCCATAGCGCTAGTGTTTTAACGTATCTAATTATAATATTTATGACGATGTATTTTAAGGCAATTTGTTCTTTGTGTTACGTCTGTTTTTCTGTGCTGAAATTATCGGTCAACGTAGATTACCGAAAATTCAGTATTGTTGGAAAGCAGGGAAAAACGTTAATATTTACTTATTTTCTTACTTTTACCGAAATTGCTTGCAGCCCAATAATAGCATTTTAAACCAAATTTAGGTAAAAAATAACGATAAAATTTGTTAATCCACTATACTTAAAAAAATAAGTGAAATAAACGTTTTCTTTCAGTAAATTATACCCCCAAGTAACCACAAGCATTATATTATTGTACTTATTCAACCCAAAATCAACATCGGTAAAGCGGGATCGCATCAATTCAACAGTTGTCAAGTTATGAAGCGTTAGATTAGCTTAAGAATGTAGTGATGCATAACCAATGCAATAATGCTACTTTAGCAATGCCTTACACGCTAAGATGAGAATACCTAAAATTAGGTATTTATTGTACCTAAAATTAGGTATTGTTGACAATTCCCAAAATATCGGTAAAATTAAACGATAATAAACAGTAGTTTTTACTGACTTTTGGGTAATGTTAATTTTTCGTTACTGGACGTTATTATTTACCCAAAATTGAATAAAATTTTCGTCAACGTGGACGCCGTATATGTCTTAGCAAAAACGTAATTATTTTGCTCATTAATCTTTCAATAAATTCATTTTTCCAATATTCGAAGCAATAAGTATTGTTTTTTTTTAGCTCATCAATCCTAGCAGCATCAATCCAGAACGAAATAATGAACGTGTCATAATTTTGTATCGATGCAGACGATTTCTTTAATGGAGGAAACCAGCTAATGCAAAAGTGTGGTTAGAACGTCGTAGATAATGCTCTTGAAAAATGGTCTATCGAGCGGTTTAAGAAAAGTAATTGGTGATAAAGAGGGAAGAAAATCGTCGATAATGGCCAATTCTATACAGTTTTAAAAATTGTCAGAAAGTTATGACCAATTTGAGTTTTATATACTACGACGTTGATTCTCACTTCAGCTTTACTTGGATTCCTACATGCTTTTTTTTAATGCAAAAAATATATATCTGTAAAACATTTGAAAATTTGTTTCTCCTTAAGGGCAAAATTTGAAATACTAATCCGAATGGATAAATTGTTAAATTGCATGTAAAGCATCCTGTAAAATAAAACTACAAAAAAATACCCAATTTTCAGTAAAAAGTAACGGTAAAAAATCGGTAATATTTAACGTTTATCTTCCTTCAATACCATTACCCAATATTAGGTAATCTGTGTTTACGCATAATTTAGGTATGTGCACTTTTGAGCGATTATCGATACTTTTTAACGATCTTTAGGTATTCTGATCTTAGCGTGTATGGCATTACAAAAGATATAGCATTAGTTCGAGCTTAGTGGGGCCCTTTTCTTGGTTGTTGTTTTGATTCACTATGTTATTTTGACACAACATTTGAGAATGGGTTGGGGTAAGTTAGGTTATTAGGGGGGGATCATTGGGTTGGTTTCGGGGCTGGGGGTGGTGTTGTTGTTGTGGTCTGAACAAAAAAAAAAAAAATTTCTCGGGTACTTTTTCAAACAGACGTATGTCATTTTGTAAACAAAGAGGGGAAGTAAGATTCAAACGTAAATTTCTCGAAACCCTTAGCACTTTCATGCAAACTTGGGCCACCAACACAAGGAATAACATTGCTTTACATGATTGTGATGCTACTTTATGTGAGGGTACTGAGAATTTCGAGAAATTTACTTTTGAATCTTACTTCCCCTCTTTGTTTACAAAATGACATACGTCTGTTTGAAAAAGTTTCCGAGATTTGTTCGGGACCTACTGGTCTTAAGCTTGTAGTACACTTTTTGTCCAATAGCCAAATATTTGGCATAGGCAGCTAGACAGCTGACAGATATCATAGATGTTTGTCAGATGCCTATCTGCCTATGACAAATATTTGGCTATTGGACAAACAGTGTAATACAAGCTTTAGAGTTTGTCTATGGTAATACCTCATCAAATAAATTTGATGAACCTTGGTCAAGCATTCGATTTCCATATTTGGCCAAACAATTTTTAGTCAAATATTTGCCAAAAATAATCAAAGTTTGATAGTGTGAACAAACAACTTTGCAAACAGCATTATTTGGCAAAACTTAACGAGACAAATATTTGGCGTATTGTTAAACAGTGTGATATTAGCTTATCAGTTCACGGTATGGAATGTTATGGTAGTTTGACGTCGGCGCTCGCTTGCCTTGCAATGTTTACTATAATTTTGCTTCCAACACAAGTAAACTGCCTGTTGAGCCGGACCTTAGGTAAATGTCATTGCACGTAAATCACCCATGTTTTCACCTAAATCAGACGTGAAGATTTTTCAAAGTGTAATAACCCTTTTATATGACAGCTTTGTTTACATGTGGAATCGAAGTTTATTTTGTGCGTTTATATTGAGCAGATTTGCCAGAGAATTAAAATAAGAATAACCCAATCGCACGATTTGCTATTAGAAATTGAATAAAAAAGTGAAATGTCGTGCAAGTATCCAGACAGGTCAGTGATAACTATTTTTGGGAATCATGAATATTGTCCAGCTAATGATCATACTATTCTAGATGGCTCAACTACACACACTACGGTTCCCAAGTGCAGGGCACTCAGTTCATAGCACTGAAAGTTCCGTTGGGAAAGGTATGTTTACTTTGGATTATTCATTTTAAGATTTATTATTATACAAGTCACTAGCTCCAGTGCAATAAAGGGTTATCTTAAATACTTATTTTTGAAACTTTGATTCATATGGAAACCGCGAATGTTTGGTTATGGTCGAATTTAACAAAGCTTTTTTGGAATGGAAAGCAAGCAATAAGTCCAGCAGATTTTACTACGACTCGATCTCCGAAATTAGAATTAGAAAACTTGCCCATATTGATACGTTTTATAATAAACAGCAGTTGAACCGAAACGAGTGTAATCCCTAAGTCACGGGTATTTCCCATACGTTGCAAAGGTTCGTTGATTATTGTATAGTTCGACAAAGATTTTTCATTAGGGCATAACTGACAAACGTAAACAATGGCTTCTTCCGTAAATTTCTCGAAATACAAAATCTACGCATGTAAGCTTCCAATTCTATCGAATAGAAGGACTCTTGGTCTTCGAAATGGCTGTGGCAGATTAATGAGGCAAGTTTCCATGGTCGACAAATTCAAGAAAGAAGCCATTGTTTACGTTTGTCAGTTAGGCCCTAATGGAAAATCTTTGTCCATTTCACCTTTTCATCTTCATCCCTCGTCGGCTTGGATGCAAGGCTAAAGTTAGTGCCGCCACTGGTAGCGGTTGTTACCTTTCCCATATAATCGCTGAATGCTTTCAGATCAACTATAGGTGGCGTCTCTTGATGAAGCGCCCAGGTGAATTTGATGTTAGCCGGCAACTTGTCCACGAGCTCTTGTAGGAGGATACCATTGTAAAGATGGTTATGCATTCCTACTGCTTGCAAGTAACCAAACAAATTTTGCACAGCTAACCCAAACTGGATCAACGTCTCCAACCTTTCCGCTTTGGGAGCTGGTGTGCCACGAACTTATGCCACAAGGTTGTGGACGATCCGCTCTGGTCTTCCGTACAACGTCTGCAAAGTTGACAAAATCTGCGGCACGGTGAACGGACGGTGACTGACTGCTTCCTTCGCACTCCCCTGCTGATCTGGCAATAACGGAATTGCATCCGTGGGCGGTCAATCATGCTCATACTCAAATCCGCTACCAGCCCTGCCTTCAGTGACCGTTGTAAACACAGCAAATTATCTGAATCGGTGTAGTCACACGCCGCAGTGGAATGGTTTTAGCTACTGATGAAAAGCGGCCATTCGATGGGATCTCCATTGAATACTGGAAGCTGTTTCGAAATAACTTGCCTCGCCGCCAACTGAGCAGGTGTTGGATTCTGCGTTACCGGTTGGTGGTGGTAAGGCGGAAATAGTTTTGAATCCACAGGAACGTTCGATATAAACTGTGACTGCCCTGACAAATCTATCAAAGAGAGGACCTAACTTTGGCGATACAAAGTGCTTTTGAGGTGTCCCTACTCTCCTATTCTGGCTACAAATACTAGGGCAGGGTTGTTCTTTGGCATCACCATCGTGCATATGGCTTTGCGTATTCTGGAGTCCACTTACCGTTTGTGGGTTGTTACTCGCGAATAAGCTTTCACGATTCGTCTCTGGAGAGTTTTCGTGCTGTTCCGCTTTGTTGTTCCGATTGTTGCCCGAACTTAACGCGTAGTAACTCTAGCTGCTCAGCCAGATGTAGCTCCTTCGGCAGGAATTGCTGCTTCTCTTCGTCTCGCTTTGCTTGTTCGAGTGCGTACTACTGTTCGTAAAAGTGTATATGGTCGACTAGGGACATTTCCCGTTCCCTCCATACCTCGTTCTCCTTCTGATACTGCCGTTCGACATCGTGGTGCCGTTTCAGGATAACTTCGATTTCTTACATCCGCTTCCTGTCTTCCTGTCCTTCCTGTCGCTTCCTGTCCTGCCCATCCTCCGAGCGTTTCAACTGAGGTAACAGTTCCTGCTCACGCTGATATTCTTCCACCTCATATTGACGCCGCTGTTCACGTACATGCTGTTTCCGCATGGATACATTCATTGCAACAGGCAAGCACAGACAACACCATATCAATTAACCCATTACTTTTCCTTGTGCATCTAATGCCTATTGCCTGGGACAGACATACAACGTACAGCGTTGTACTCCTTTAGTCTAGTACCTGTTTTTTAGTACTGGATTGAAGTATTTGACTACTCTGAGAAAAATTTCATCGTTGTACCGACAATTAAATCATGGTCAGGATGACTATCGCATATAATGGTTTCAATAACCATGAAAATGGTAGAATTCACCACGTTCATGGCATTTTTGACTATGATCATGGTAACAAGGACTATTCCGACATTATGGAAAATGTTGCATCAACTATTTTTAATGGTAGTTTTGACCATGATCATAGTCGGTTCAAAATTACTATACTGCAATAGTCATCCTAACCCCCAATAATGGTAAAATTGACTATCAAATTTGTCTCTGTGTATGTTTTCGTTGTATGTTTGTCCCAAGCATAAAGTAAACACTACAAACGATTGTAATCGTGTTAGCGTGAATGACTGATTTTTTTGCGTGAGTTCATAGTGCATCAGAATCATGAAAATATCGTTGCAACTTCGAAAACTTATTGTAAGAGATTTTGAAAATGGTCTCTGATATAGGCAGATCTTGGAAAAGGTCGGAGTCAATTTATCTGCTGTCCACAAGCTCTGGAAAAGAAACGAGGGAGTGTAGCAAATAAAGCTGGTCGTAGATGACATCGCTTGACAACACCCAAACAAGATGCTCGTGTCGTAAGAGAAGCTCTATCAAATCCACGAATAACAAACCGTGCCTTCAAAGAACGATTGTCCCTGGATATGATGGCGCCAAGAACTATTTGTTTAGATTGGAACAAAGAGGAACAAATTTTCTGTACCCCGTCCTCACATTAGTATACAATACGATCAATCGGTTGGAATTCCCTCTAGTAGGTCAAATTTATCACCTTGTCGAAGCCTTATGGGCTTATCTCATGCTATAAACATGTATGTGAGACCAAGAATTTGACCAGTAGTGAAAGTATCACATTTTCTTATCATTTTTTCACTGCCACGTCGTAGAACGTTTATATAAAGGCACTAACATCAGGTGTGATACTAGCGGGCTATGCCGCAATTCACTCTTAGACTTCTTACTATCAATCTAAGGGGAACGACTAAAAGTACACTTTTTATTTTATTGACAACTTATGTTGTTACTCATCAATTTTTTTTTATGGAATGAATAACGAAATACCTGATTTGCTCATGGTATAATAACTAAATGTAATTGCAACATTTTCGAAAGGGGTGAATGTTTAGTTTTGATTATTAGTGGTGATATTGTGACACTTGGGCATAAATTATTATTTTAGAGTACCTTCCGCTCTGTCGCGAGTGAATTTATGATGATTAGCAGTTTTGAAGCTCGATATAGAGTCGCCTCATAGCGGGGATTTGCATTATTAGCAGAGTATGGAGTGAAACAAAAAGAAAACTAGTGCAATGTGGAGAACGGCCATTTGGTTAGAAGCGGCAAACGAAAACGACGCGCATGGGCTGGTGAAATGCTTGCACATAATTTTAGGTGCATTCACCACGGGGTGTACAGACTTTTGTAATG
This sequence comes from Aedes koreicus, assembly GCA_024533555.2. Taxonomy (NCBI): domain Eukaryota; kingdom Metazoa; phylum Arthropoda; class Insecta; order Diptera; family Culicidae; genus Aedes; species Aedes koreicus. The sequence goes on from JAHHFK020003655.1 coordinate 30,312, forward strand.
CAGGTTGCATATCAAGCGGGCGGTTTAGAAACGTTCATATTTGCGCTTATATAATCACGAGCGCATTAAATTAATTAAGAATCAACTTCGAATTTTTTTATTTTTATGAATGAACAAGATAGTGTGCTTAAGGATGCGGCCATGGGTGAGATCTATCTAATTATAACTATATAACAATAATCTTATTTTCAAATAATACTACATACGTGCCTGGTTTGGAAATTTAAAATTTCCAAATCTGAAAGTGTGTTGCAGTGCCCTTATCCAAATGATATCGGTAATGTTTACATGCGGGGCTTATTGTATGTGAAAGTAACCTCGGAATGGGCGTGACTGTCCAGACATTCTGAAATGGGTTGCTGGATCTGCAGTAGAGCTATCACTTTCTAGCTCCCGGATTAAAGCTGCTTCCAATGGTCACTTGAATGATTGTTGTAAACAGATTTCTTCCATAATACCATTGCCGGCCGATGGGTGTTAGATTGGACACATACACACACAAGCAGCGACAAACAGTATGGGTTAAACCAGGCGAGGACCTTTTGGAGAAGAATGTTACGAAAACTGTAATGTAAGGTGGAGGTATCATGGTGTGGAGATGCTTTGCATGTTCAGAAGTTGGAGAATACATTGATGGAATTATGACTGCATACAAATACATTGACATTTTCTCTGGTAACCTGGAAGTCTCCTTGCTGTAGGTTGGCCTCGAAGATGACTTTATCGTTCAACATGATAACGACCCAAACAAAAACCCAAAGAAATAAAAATCAATTACGTGAAACGCTTAGCTCCCAAAGTCAAATGGAATAAGTTCCTTATAGTATTAACTTTAATGCGATACAATCTCCCTCCCCTCGGATATGTGATCTGGTTGCTATGCGTGGGCCTACGCCATTAGCACTGAGATGGCAACCAAAGACATATTCTGCCGTGGTGGTATCACATTATGATTATTTTGATTTAATGCCGCGTCACATATCTGACATTGATGCACTAATTTTACACATGTGATCCAACGGACATCCTGTCCTGGAGCCTCTAATGCTCGTGCAGTCTGGTGGGGCTCTTTCCTCAGTGATATTGATGTGGGATTTCCTCTAGGCTGCAACACCTTATGCGTCCCCTGACATGATGAGCCGTAGCCGCGCTTAAATATAAATTTAGCTAGATAAATATATGTTGATAGGCAATGTGTTCAAGATTATTGGCATTCGTCGGAATCGACGGTTGGATTCACTGAGTAGGAGTTTTATTAAAACTAGGAACGTGGCGCCATCCTCATTTTGTTATATCTCATTTCAAAGAGTCATAATAACAATACACCACATTATAACAATGGTAACGGCTTCATTCTCGATAATTTTATAATAATATATAGGGAATAGGCGTGAATAAGCTTTACTTTGCCACCGAAAAGTGAATCGTATAGCTGACCAAGACTCAAATAATTATTGTTAGGCTGCACAAGCATGTAAGACTTCGAAGCGATTAAAGGACTTAGAGATAAGGATTAGACAAATAAAAAGGAGGCAATGCACGGACAAGTTAACGTAAACTTGTCTACAATAGAACTATAGAATTTAACTGAATAACGCAGAAGACAAGAACTGACTAAGGCGGATAAAATTCAGAGCAGATAAGAATTAGATATCTTTTAACTAAATTATAAACGACTGAAGAAGTTACCAAATGCCATCTTGACTTTTTAAACGTAACACTGACTGACTAATTAAATAACATAAAGAGACGCACCGACCTCCCAAACTCTTTTAAAGGAAACTTCTCTCTCATAAGTCCCATCAGCAAACCATAAAAAATATACTGAGACTTGTAACATCAGACATTACTAAAACTGGTAGTATTCAAACATCTCGACGACATAACGACAACTTATTTTTGATTCGAGTAAACTGCTCATAAACTATGTTTCGATGTAATTCCATAAAACGGGTGTAGACTTCATTTTCGCATGCCTGGGCTTTCTTTTGAAACCTACAGGTCTTAACCCGTAGGAGTGAAGAAAAACTTATTACTTTGTTGAGAGTAGTCGATTGGCCAATGATCGGAGAACCTCCGGTTGGGTCGAGCTCAGAACGAATAATTCCTGCTGTATATTTCGGCGTTTCTTATTTATAAGGCTTATCGAATACAGTTTTCCTATGAGACAGCTGGGGCGACATCAATAAATGCATCCTTTGCAGTTTTACCAAATTGGGTTTTTCGCCTAATAAACATAAAGCACTGCGGCCGGTACGGGTTTCGCTGTGCGAGGTAAAAAGTGGTAACGAGTAGAGATACTGAACATAGAGACCCAGAAGGTGTGCTTCTTTATGAGTAATTATAATTTGCTGCCTGTAGGATATGTATGTAAATTTGCTATGGCTTTTTTCTCATGCTACACCATCCACCTTAGAGAGAATAATGTAACATGGTAGAATTATTCAAATATAAATTGTCTTTCCCCAATTGTTTCGAATATTTTTATTGCTTTTTGTTTTTGTTGTTTTTTTTTTTGGTTGTTGTTTTCAATTTTTTCACTTATGTTCAATTTGTTTTTTTTTAGTATATTTTTAGTTTTGCCTAACCGAATTTCGCACTCTCAGTGCCACTGTGAACTTTCACGCATTCCATTTTTTTTTTACTATTTTTGAATTTTACTTAATTTTTTTTTTTTGGAATTGGGCTCGGTAATTGGCTCTTTTTACACTTTTTGAGAAAAAATAAAAAAATTTGCTTAGTTTTTGATCAATCTGTTTTTATGCACTAAAATTGTTTTTAATCTCGCAATTTGGTTCACATATTGATATAACTTCGTATGGTCCGAGACAAAACGAATCTAATTTCCTTGTATTTTCGTTTTTCAAAAATACTAAGTCTTGTAGTTTGATATAAATTGGGTTTGTGGTTTGTTCATGCTCCTTTTGTCTCTTTATCTTCTGCTCTATTAATTTTGCTTTTGTTATTTCGTGAGCTATTTTTAATTTATACTGTAGTTCATTCCTAAGCATATCAAAATTATAAATTGGTTCTTTAACACTGTCGAAATTTTCTTGTGGAAGGTTTGCTTTTTTACCGAATACTAACTCAAATGGAGTGAAGTAATGATCTGTGTGGGGCAATTCCATAAAATGTCCATTTATCAGTATAAAGTTTTCCACTAGATCTTTCGCTATAGTGTTGGTTTCTTTATTTTGAATTGGAATTACAACAATATATTTGGTTAAATCGCACTGGATTGTCACACAGTAGCGATTGTTATTAATGGTTCTCGGTAGAGGTCCTACCGTATCTATTGATATGTTCTCGAATGCTCTCGATGGTGTTGTGGTGATAACCATCGGTTGTTTCGTATGCTTTTGCACAATACGCAGCGCTTTACGAATTGAGCAATAGACCCTTTCATATCGCGCCATTTATAATTTTGACGGACACGTTGGTACAATCGGTGTTGTCCTACATGTCCTCCTGTGGGTGTGTTGTGGTGATTTTGTAAATTTTTTTGAATTTCGTTAACACCAGTAATGAATTTTTGTTCCTTAAAGATAATTATTTGCAAATATTTCAAAAGGTTATTTGCCATTATTTTAAAGTAATTTAAAGGTACCGTTTGAAAAATTATATCCTATGCATGTTTTCCTTATTTTTATTCTGAGATAACGATTTTTTCGTCATTGATCTCGTATTAACTAGTAAAATATTAGTTTTAAGTTGTTCCGATGTAATAGCAATACGTGATAATGCGTCTGCTGCTACGTTTTCCTTACCTACTATATACACAATGTCGTAATCGTATCCTTCTAGATCGATACGCATCCTCTTCAATTTTGACGTTGGGTTCTTCATATTAAACAGATAGGCAAGAGGTCTATGATCTGTTCTTATTGTGAATCGTCTACCATACAGGTACGACTCGAAATGGTTAAAGGGCGATTCGGTCAAAATTTGTTCAATATCAACTTGACGTATTTCTTTCAATTTTGCATTTAAAAAACCTGAACACCCCTCATTTTGAAGGTGTGTGTGTGTAGAATGTTGCTCTTATTTTGATTTTGGAATTCACTCTTCAGTTGTCAAAATGCCGTCCAAGCAAGAAGAGCAGCGTATCAAAATGTTGCTCGCGCATCGCGAAAATCCGAGCTACTCGCACGCAAAGTTGGCAAAATCGCTAAAAGTTGCCAAATCAACCGTTACAAATGTAATTAAAGTGTTTGGGGAACGTTTGTCGACAGCCAGGAAGTCTGGATCGGGGGGAAATCGAAAACCGGAAGCCACTGAGACGACAAAGAGAGTTGCCGGTAGTTTCAAGCGAAACCCTAACCTATCTCTCCGAGATGCCGCAAATAAGCTGGGTGTATCGTCTACAACCGTGCATCGAGCCAAAAAACGAGCCGGACTATCGACTTACAAGAAGGTAGTGACTCCAAATCGCGATGATAAACAAAATACGACGGCCAAAGCGCGAGCCCGGAGGCTGTACACGACGATGCTGACGAAGTTTGACTGCGTGGTAATGGACGACGAAACCTACGTCAAAGCCGACTACAAGCAGCTTCCGGGACAGGAGTTTTATACGGCAAAAGGAAGGGGAAAGGTAGCAGATATTTTCAAGCACACGAAACTGTCAAAGTTCGCAAAGAAATATCTGGTTTGGCAAGCCATCTGTACCTGTGGCTTGAAAAGCAGCATTTTCATAGCTTCCGGGACTGTCAACCAAGAAATTTACGTGAAAGAGTGTTTGAATAAACGTCTGCTGCCTTTCCTGAAGAAACACGGTTGTTCCGTACTGTTTTGGCCGGATTTGGCATCTTGCCATTACGGTAAAAAGGCCATGGAGTGGTACGCCGCCAACAACGTGCAGGTGGTTCCCAAGGACAAGAACCCTCCCAACACGCCAGAGCTCCGCCCAATTGAGAAATACTGGGCTATTGTCAAGCGGAACCTAAAGAAGACCAAAAAACTGCTAAGGACGAGCAGCAGTTCAAGGCAAACTGGCTTTCTGCGGCGAAGAAGGTGGACAAGGTGGCTGTACAAAATCTGATGGCAGGGGTCAAGCGTAAGGCCCGGCAATTCGGATTTGGAAAAACGGAAGCCTAACTGAATATTTTTCCTGAATTTTATACTAATTGAACTTGAAAAAGAAATTTAATTTGATTTTTTAAATAAACGATTTCACCGATTTACACGCGTTTTCCCTTGACCAAATTTTGACCGTATCACCCTTTAATAGCCCAATGTATGGCTGTTAACTCTTTTAGAATTGTTGGTTTGTTTCGTTCAGCAGGAATAAACGTTTTGCTTGCGAAAGCAATCGGTTGATCTCCCGCTTCGGTAATTTCAGGCAAGACTACTCCACATCCAATATCAGAGGCGTCGTCGTCAGTATAAATTGTTTGGTAAAGTCCGGGTACTGCAATATTCTTGGTGACATTAGTTGGTATCTCAAGTAATCGAATGCTTTTTGGCATTCTTCTGTCCATACAAAAATTGCATTTTACTTCAACAGTTGGTTCAGAGGGTACGCAATTTTTGCGAAATTTTCGACAAATTTACGATAATAGTTACAAAAAGCAGCAAATCGCCGTACATCGTCTGCGCTTTTGGGTACTGGATAATTCTAAATAGCTTAATATTTCGAATCATCGGGTAATATTCCTTTGTCTTATCTTATGACCGAGATATGTGACCTCAATCCTAAGAAATTTGCATTTTGAAATGTTTAGTTTAAGATTATGGTGTCTTAAACGTTCAAAGATTTTCTCTAAATTTTCCAAATGATGTCTTAATGAGCATCCGATGACGACTATGTCTTCTATGTAAATGACGCACGCTCCGGTGTTAAGCCAGCCATTGCGATCGCCATCATTCTTTGAAAGCTATTTGGGCTAATATTCAGCCCGAACGGTAATTTTGTGAATTGATAGTGACCGGAATTCGTTGAAAATGCAGTAAATTTTCTAGAATCCTGTTCCAATGGGATCTGATGAAATCCTGACATCAGATCTAGTGTGCAATGCATACTTCGCTCTATCATGTTGATCTAAAATGCTTTCGATTCTTGGTAAGGGAAATTTATCGGGCATTATCTTTTTGTTAAGTTGGCGGTAGTCGATGACTAATCGCCACTTTTTGTCTGATTCTTCTGATTTTTTAGGTACCAGAAGAATCAGTAAATTGTAAGGTGAAACTGAAGGTTCGATTATCTCTTCAGCTAGCATCTTTTGTATTTGTTTTTCTATTTCATCTCCTTGGGAGTGAATAGTTTTATAGTTCGGGAAGTACACAGGAACATTGTCGTTAAGGCTAATGTTCTGTGAGTAAAAATTATTTGTTGATAATTTTTCATCTTCTAAATGGAATATGTCAGAATAATCTGTAATTAATTTTTCTAATTTAGCTCTTGCATAGGGTGGTGTGTGTTCAGTATCTATTTTGCTTAATATCCGTTTACACCTCTTTGAGTCGATTTCCATATCTCCTCTAGTTGGAATTACATGAAAATTCCGAAAGGGTTCTAACTTAGGTTTGAAATCTGAATATGATATGTATATTGATTTATCTGTAGTATTTACAAATTTAAATATTGGTTGAGCTGCAGACATGATTGTATTTCCACAAAATACCCCTGGTTGGATTTCTTGTGAGTACACAACCCTATCTTCTGTTAAGTTTAAATTTTATACAAATCGTGTTACTTCATGACGAGCTGGTAGAAATAACATCCTTTTATAGTTGTCTTCAATTGGTATTGTTAATTCTTCTTCGTTTACCATGACTGTGAGAAGCCATGGCTCGTAGTCTATTTTACATCTGTATTTTGTTAAAAAATCTCTTCCTATGATTCCATCTGTTGGAATAGGAAAATCTGTTTCAACAATATGAAATTTCTGCTCAAGAAATGTTGCATCTAAAATTATTTTAGCAAATGTACTTCCTTGTGAGCATATGGTATCATGACCAATACCTGAGATAGTACATCTTTCTTCCGGATAGTAAATTTGAGATGGTTTTATTTTGTTTGATTTAACGATAGATATATCAGAACCAGTGTCAACAATAAAAGTACATCTGGTGTCTGAAAAATCTACATTAAGACATATAAAATTTGAGATTGACGCGTTCACTGTGAACGCGCTCCATACTGGCTGCCTAAAAAAATAGCCATTTTTTGCGTTGTTGGACTTGCTTGTTGAATGTACAGACTCTGAGCCTGTGGTTGATTTGGTATCTGTTGGTTTGATGGCTGTTGAATAATATTATTCGGATTTTGTTGTTGATTCTGATCAGTGTTTGCATAGAACATTGCGTAATTCGGATTAAAATTCCCTTGCTGGGGCCAATTTCCCCTCTGCTGAGAATGTCGTTGATATCCTCTTCCTCTGTTATTATTTCCGCGTTGTTGTGGGTAGCTATTATTTTGATAATTCGAGTAGGTACTATTTTGATAATTCGGGTAATTTCGATGGGTTTGGTTATGATAACCACAGTTACCTCGCCAATTTCCATGTCCATTACCTCGTCCGTTTCCACTTCCTCTTCCAGACAACCGTGTTTGTATTTGGAAAACATTATGTGTTTTCTCAGCGGGCTCATTTTCGGCAGCTTTGCCAATAGCAGCAGAAAGTGTAAAATTGTCCTGCTTTGAGGATCAATTTGGTTTCATTGTTTTTAATTCCCGCCGTCAGTGACTTAACAGCAGCTTTTGTGGATATTTTTGTCGCTGCGTCAATCGGTATTCCTTCAGCTATATAGGCTTTTTCTAGTTCGAGCGCTAATCGCTCAATCTGATTTTTGAAAGTTGCCAATTCGTTGGTTTGCCTAGTAGCGTTTAATTTAGCGATTATAACGTCAGGCTGATCAGGCTTGAAACATTTTTGTTTTAACCTGTTTATAATTGTAGTGATGTCAGCAGGGTTTTCGCCAACCCCTGGACGGTGCTTTACCTTCCAGTTTTGATAAAACAACCTGGATTGCCAACGCGTGATTGTCGTTATAAATAAGTGTATCTATAGCAGTCAATGCTGCTACTACACTATTTAGTTTCTAGGTTGATCCATCATATGATGGTACAAGTGAAATTATCACTTTGATTATCTCAGTGTTATTTGCCATTTTTTCTCGAATAATCGTTTTTAGTTTTATTACGAATAATATAGCTTGCGCTATTGTTTTAAATTTTAGTACGTGTGTGTTGATTTCTAAACGACAACTTATAAGATCTGTTTTTTCACTATATATTTTTCGTACTGCTGTTAATAAAAATTTATCCTCTTCTAGTAAACCGAGGAGGTTGTCGTAAATTATTTTGCTTTCATGAAGTTTATTTATTAACGTTGTTTTTAGGAATTTCCTATTGGGCGATTTTTTTAATTTTTTATGTATGGCCGCTAATTTCTTGACCAATATATCTATTTCGATTTCCAATGTCATTTAAAATTAATTTGTACTTTTCTTACAGGACACAGCTCTCCTTCCTCATTGTCTCGATGGAATGGTGGAGGCGCTCTCCTCAAATACACATTCGTTGCTCTATCCTCCGTTGTTTACTGCTTCGCTGATTTATCTGTTCACTTTGCTTCAAATTGATCTCCTGGATTTCCTTTCCATTAACTCAACGAAACACGATAATTTCTGAAGTGTATCGTACTTCAAATGTTTTTCCGGGTCGCTTACTAGATCTCTGCACTTTTCATAATTCTTTAGTTGTCTCTCCCTATCTGGGCCGTTGTATGCTTTTAATAGGGTTTCCACTATTTTTAGGCGTCTCTCTGCGTTCTTCCTCATTTGTGTTTTTTCTTGTTCGCGATTCACGGTATGTGAGTGTGGGTTTTTTAATGTTTCCGAATGACCACTTTTAATATACCAATCCGATAATGATTCCTCCCATTTTATTGTTTAGGGCATCACTATGCGTCATTATCCCCTGCCTGGTGGTTATGAGTATAACACCACTCAGCGAAGGGAGCACTTTTCTGGCCACTGTCTTTAGGTCCTTTATTGTTGCACTCGTGGTGGGTTTTTTCTTACCCGTATGTTCGGTGACATCATATAGTGGGCTAAACTGTATTGCTTCGATAGTAGGTTTAATTGTTAACACCGCACTGTTTTCAATTACTACTGTGTTAAAAAAATAAGGTAACTTTTGTTATATTTCAAAAAAATCTTTATTTAATCATCAAAATCTATTTCGTCCCATTCAAAGTAGTCCCCCTCTGATGCAATGCACTTATGCCAGCGTTTTTTCCAATCCGCGAAGCAGGCCATATAGTCGGCTTCCGGGATGCCCCTCAATGCGCGCAGCGATTCTCGATGAATCTCTTCAATCGATACAAAACGGTGTCCTCGAAGTGGTCTTTTGAGTTTTGGGAATAGCCAGAAGTCACACGGAGCCAAATCAGGTGAATACGGTGGTTGTGGAGCGATATGAGTCGAATTTTTGGCAAAAAACTCAAAAAAAAAAATTCAAACAAATTGAGCGATTTGACTCTTCTGAGGCCCAATTGATCCTTAAAAATCGATTGAATCGATCCAATTGAAATGCCAAGCATATCGGCAAGGTCGACGATTAATCGACGATTTTCAAACACTAACTCTTTGATTTTCTTCACGTGTTGCTCATCAGTTGACGTCTATGGCCGTCCTGGCCGTTGCAAGTCTTCAACGCGTTCTCGACCGTCTTTGAAGTCATTGTACCACTTATAAAAATTTTTTTTGGGGTGGGGGGCCTCACGGAGGGTTTTCTCCCCCTCCCTAATTTTTTAGGAGGAAAAATATTATTGTGGGGTTTTTTTTCTCTTTTTTTTTATATGGTGGGGGGGGAGAACACTCTTTTTTTTTTTTTCTTTTTTCTTTTTTTTTGTTTTAGGGGGGATATTAAAAAAAACAACAACTTTTTATTATTATTTATTTTTTGGGGGGGGGTTTTGGGGGAAAATGTGTTTTTTCCTTGCGCTGAACTGGCCGGCTTGACGTGCCGCAAGGGCTCAGTAGGGATCAAGACCCGAAGTTAAGAGTCAGTTCCTTTGTGGTTATATCACATTTATTAGCAGAGCAGCACATCGAAATTTTAGGTTCATTATATGCTTTATATCCCATGATTCCTTATATACTATACAATTTCAGATCATCCATGGATATCCCATGTTTTGTAAAATAATTTTAAATCAATTTTTTTTCTCGTGGCTATGATACATTGTCTTAGCTTTCAGGTTCATGGTACAATTGCAGCAGGACCACAATCCGCAGACATTTAAATAAAAATGAAATTATTATCATTTTATATTATAACATCCATACGTAACATTTTGTATGCTTTTTTATAAGTCATTTTCAGCTTCGCATATATGCATCCTTGTCAGTTATAGCTCATCTAACCTACGTTATGTATTTGAAAAGATAGAAAGGTTTTTGATGTTTTTTTTTTATTTTTAAGAAAAAATCATATACGAAAATTTCTACTTAAAAAAGGTCTTTCCTTCTTCATCAAAAATATATATTAATTTAAAACCTAGCAGTTTACAATCATTCATTTCCCATTTCACAGAAATAAAGTATCATTTATGGGTCCAGATGAACAAGAGCTATCGAAAAATACATCTTGTACCTACGCCTATTATGTTCTCTGACCATTATTGTGAAAACTAATTCTAATCTTAGTAGATCTTAATCCAATAGAAACTGCAACAGTGGAAGTCTTTCGATGAGTGGATGTTCAGCTTAGTTACGGATATATGTATTCTACTATAGTTTACTGGCCTGCTGGTATTATTATTTTATATTATAACGTCAGTTTATTATTTTATGTTATGATATTAAATGATGTGACATAATTGCATTTAAATTCATTTAATCAAAATCACTATTTCCGATGAGACTCACTACATAAATTATTGCAAGGAAACGGAACAGCACATCGAAATTTTAGGTTTACTATTCTATTGCTATATAATTTCAGATAATTCATAGGTATCCCAAGTTTTATGAGATAATTTAATATCAATTTTTTTTCTCGCAGCTACATTGTCTAACTTTCAGGTCCACAAATGGAAGTGTTATTATCATTCTTATATTCATTCACTATATTATTTGTCATTATAATATTCATTCACTATATTTTTATAATTATAATATTCATTCACAAGATTTTAAATATTACTATATGACACTGAATATATATTGGGAAAGGAGGGAGCATCAGGGTATCACTCAAGCTGGAATTGGACAATGGAGTGGTATGACAACCGGCGTCTAGGAGGGAACAAACAGTATCATTTTCTTTATCCTACCGATTCGATTGTGATGCTGTGAATTCTACTCCAACAGTTTCAGTGAGAGTGACGCGCCCTTCTTAACAAGCCATCCCGTAGAAAGCTTAATAAGTATTGCGAATTGGGTTATTCGATTTGTTGGATCGTATCGTTGGAAGGAGAATCTCATGTTCCCGCGGGTTTCGCGTAAGTGTCTCTGCTTACGGGTCCGCCCCACCGTTTTTGGCCCTTCATACAGCGTTACTGTGAATACAACCCGGCAACTCAATTTGATCTTGCTTTTAAGTGGAGCTGCATACATGACAAGGTCTTAGAAGGGATGGTGGCTACCTTACATACATTACATACAAATGTGTATTTTTATATTAACTACAATCTCTTTGAACATAGTAGACCTGAAAAATAGATATTTTTCAAAATATAAAAAAAATTTTTTTTTTTGGTTTTTGTTTTTTTAGGGGGGTTATTTAAAAAAAAAAAAAGAAGGAAAAAAAAAATATTCTATAAAGTTTTAATGCTTTTTATACTCCATAACTTTGTAGATCATTTTGCATTTCTATCTATCAAAACAAAAAAGTTTGAGAGTTAATTACTTTATTGATGAAATCAGGCGTATAGGGCATTTTTGCAAACAACGCAGCATAAGCTAACTAGAAACTGTTCAGAAGACATCAATACGCTATCTCTTATATTCTTTGAGTTATTAATTTATTCCACCTAATTTTTCTCCCTGGACCACAGTGCATTGCTAGCGTCACATATGCGAGTATTGACGTGGCGTTGGCTGTTTTTTCCAGATGCGCGGTTTGATTTGTGTTGATTATTTTTATAATATCTTCATGATTCGTTGGGGGTTTTTCAGTAGACTCGTCGTTCTCCATTGTTGCACTTTAATTCGCTGATTCTTCACTTTTGCACGGTTTCGTGCCACTACTGTCGGTCGCCATAAACTATGTTTCGATGTAATTCCATAAAACGGGTGTAGACTTCATTTTCGCATGCCTGGGCTTTCTTTTGAAACCTGCAGGTCTTAACCCGTAGGAGTGAAGAAAAACTTATTACTTTGTTGAGAGTAGTCGATTGGCCAATGATCGGAGAACCTCCGGTTGGGTCGAGCTCAGAACGAATAATTCCTGCTGTATATTTCGGCGTTTCTTATTTATAAGGCTTATCGAATACAGTTTTCCTATGAGACAGCTGGGGCGACATCAATAAATGCATCCTTTGCAGTTTTACCAAATTGGGTTTTTCGCCTAATAAACATAAAGCAGTGCGGCCGGTACGGGTTTCGCTGTGGGAGGTAAAAAGTGGTAACAAGTAGAGATACCGAACATAGAGACCCAGAAGGTGTGCTTCTTTATGAGTAATTATAATTTGCTGCCTGTGGGATATGTATGTAAATTTTTTTTTTTTTTTTTTTTGTCTGGATTATCGAGATTTTCAGCCTCGGGCTGGTTCATCTCCCGTCGTAGTCACTCAAATACCTCTTTTGGGTATTTTCGTAACTTGTCCGGGGGTGAGATTCGAACTCGTGACTTTGGCGTGAGAGGTATGGATGTTAACCACTACGCCGGGGTCGCCCCCAAATGTATGTAAATTTGCTAAGGGTTTTTTCTCATGCTACACTCAAAAAAACTTTCGAATCACATAAATAACGAACTAAAGTACAAAAGACTGAAGAAAACACATTGACAAACCAACAAAAAGACGAAACGACACCATACAAAACACTGGAAATGAACATCACTGAGAGAAAGGGGAAGCAAGCTTGAAAATATCAAAGATAAAATTTCAATCAAAGATATTATTCGATAAGACATGTTGTTAAATTTTCTTTATACTGTTCTAGTTACATATCAAAGATAGCAATTGGAGTAATAGAAGCGCACAGTTTGATGATTTCTGAAATAAATGGCTTATCTTATCATAATACCACTAAACAAAATATTTAAATATAATCCTATATTGCTTATAGCGCATGCCAGTCTTTTATGAATATTGTAGTTGAAGTTCAGAAGTGCAGTTTTAAATTAAATGTTATGCTGAAATGCTGAAAAACAAATTGAGCCTTTGAGGCTTGTCATGTTGCTCCAGGCTCTTAAATGGTTTTGGAATGCAAAGATGATTCCAAAACGCGCTGAAATAATTGACTAATTGAGAATGGAAAATAATATGATATTATTTACAGGTATGGGTGAACACAATGATTTACAGGTACACGATCTTTAGTCGCACCTCCACACTTCGCTATTGTCAAAATGACAACATTGCCCAGGCTACGCCAACCAGCGTCTCCATGTTTCAGCTGGCAGTCTGTTGTGATCATATGACTCGTGGAGGCGTGAGGTAGGAACTTGTGAGGACCAGTGGTCGGTCGCCCCCTCCTTCAAAGTTGTCAACTCACCATTTGAAGCCCAGGAAATTGACTAGAAAACATTGTGAGACAAACTACTCTAGCTTTATTGTGTTTTAACTTAATAGGTACATAGATGAATAGAAGTAGACTTGGCTGGGTGGCTCAGTGGTTACCTGTTCTGCTTACTGAGCAGATAGTCGGGAGTTCAATCCCAGGCCCGTCCCGTCCCTTCCTTGCCATTTGTCACTTGCTGCTTTCTATCACCACTAGATTTAAATTAAAAAGCAGACTACTGCGCTTTCGTTGATCGCATTACTTACCACAGTGCATCCATGATCTAAAACTAACCTGCCTCACTAACACAAAAACTATTCTTCTCTTGGCAATTGTGGAGACGCAGAGGTAAACACGGTCTCTAACAATGATTGTCAAACTAATCATCTTTCCCCCTCCCCGAAAACCGTGAAAACGTAGCCGGCGCCAGTGATGTCCATATCCTCAGTGTGGTAAAGAGAGTTTTAAATTTTTCCACACACTCTTCCTACCTCAATGAGAGCTCTTCTCTCTTGTGTATATTCACCCCCGTGTTTGCTTGCGGGTAGCGTATGTGAGTGTAAAAAATGGTTTTTATTCACACAACACTCGATCGCTCTAGAGTGAAAAGAAGAGCTCACAAATTCACAGAAGTGAATGCAGATAAATTCCCTGACGCGTGCGCCCCAGTGAGCTGACTGGCGTGGGCTCTTCTGCTAATATACAGCAGTGATTGCAAATTCGCTTTGGCGCTACATAACAAAGGAAGAAAGAAGAATGTTAATTCCCGCTTTCTTTTGTCGGACATTTTTTACAAATCCGACGAAGTTTTCACTATCAACCGCACCAGCGAATCACAGAGAGAGCACTGGGGCGTTCTCACCCAAGTGTACGTGGCAGCGATCGCAGGCGAGAGCACGTGGGAGAAGACAGATAAGAGCACGTGAGAGCGGTCGTTTTAAAGAGAGAGCGATTCACTCACTCCAAGCCATCCCCTCACTGGCGCACATTTTCACTCTTTCTATTTGCCACCGAATAAAAGAGCACTTTGCATTATCTGCGGTGAGTTATGGTTGTATCCTCTGTGACGGTACAAACCTCACGCGCTGGCGTAACATTAGTGCGAAATGCCATCTCTGGCCGGCGCCGGTACTGATCTATAAATAGAATGAATTAGTGAACTTGTACATCGAAGATGTACAGCTGCTCCCAAGCTCCATCTATGTGGTTCTCTGTGCAACTACACTAGTTCTGTTCAGTAACGGAGTAGCAACTACGAAACGCACGGTCTTTTTTTTTAAAACAAAAAAAAAACACAATTAAAGATAGGGAGATTAACTCATTAAAAAATAGATTTCTTCATGTTCTCATCAAATTCTATACAGGGCATTTGATTGCCCTGTGCACAAGCAAACGGTAATGTTCGTTTCGTTTGCATTCCGTAGATCCGGAAATTTTCTGTAGTTCTTTTGAAATTATCAGTTTTTACTTCGTTATAAAAATAATTTGTGGATTTTTTCAGTCCCGACGGGTAATTGATATTCATTGTGGTTTATTGAATTTCATTTCTGACATTTCGAAATTCATATTGAAAATGATCCTGTTTACATAAATGAATATCAAAGCATTTTGAAAATCGTACGTTCATTCTTCTGGTTACCTTTGTTGTCACAAGTTATCATTTGATTTTCGCATGGAACTTATAGGTAGTCAATGTTATATTGCCTGAAAATCCACGCTTTTGAACCTAACGAGCATGACCTGTATCAAGACTGGTAACCATTCAGCCACTTTAACAAGTTGAAATAAATGGAATAAAAGGCCTACAGTTGCTTGATTGTCGAGGCACTCAGCGGTACATCAATGAAACAAATGTCGCTCGCACACACTTGCATGGCTTCGTTTATTTCATAAAACGCGTGGTGATCAAGAAGGGCAGCAAACTTGATGATAGGGAGAGCGGAGTCCCATGACAAGTGAAAATAAAATAAAACGCCTGACAGCGGAACTCCAACAGTGACCAATAGCGTTGTGGTATTGACTCACCCATATTAAGTCTACGTGGTTTATGAACCGGTCCTAATGATAGTTTGGAATATTGTTTCAGTTTTTAATTTATTCTTTTTTCAAAAATTCAATTATTGAGGTGATACTTTACTTATACGCCCGTAAAAAGTGTGTGTGTGTGTTTGTGTGTGTGTTGGTGTGTGTATGTTTGTGTGTGTATGTTTTTGTGTGTGTGTGTGTTTTGTGTGTGTGTGTGTGTTTGTGTGTGTGTGTGTGTGTGTGTGTGTGTGTGTGTGTGTGTGTGTGTGTGTGTGTGTGTGTGTGTTTGTGTGTGTGTCTGTGTGTGTGCGTTTGTATGTGTGTATGTATGTGTGTGTGTTTGTATGTGTGTGTGTTTGTATGTGTGTTTGTGTGTGTGTGTGTGTGTGTGTGTGTGTGTGTGTTTGTGTGTGTTTGGGTGTGTGTGTGTGTTTGGGTGTGTGTGTGTGTGTTTGGGTGTGTGTGTGTGTTTGGGTGTGTGTGTGTGTTTGGGTGTGTGTGTGTGTTTGGGTGTGTGTGTGTGTGTGTGTGTGTGTGTGTGTGTGTGTGTGTGTGTGTGTGTGTGTGTGTGTGTGTGTGTGTGTGTGTGTGTGTGTGTGTGTGTGTGTGTGTGTGTGGATGTGTGTGTGTGGATGTGTGTGTGGATGTGTGTGTGTATGGATGTGTGTGTGTATGTGTGTGTGTGTGTGTGTGTGTGTGTGTGTGTGTGTGTGTGTGTATGTGGATGTGTGTGTGGATGTGTGTGTGGATGTGTGTGTGTGTGTGTGTGATGTGTGTGTGTGTGTGTGTGTGTGTGTGTGTGTGTGTGTGTGTAATTTAACACCCACTGGTCGGCAATGCTATTATGGAAGAAATCAATCAGTTTACAACAATCCTTCAAGTGGCCATTGAAAGCAGCTTCAAGCCGGGAGCTACAAAGTGATAGCTCTACTGCAGATCCAGCTACCCATTTCAGAATGTCTGGAGAGTCACGCTCATTCCGAGGTTACTTTCACATACTGTATGAGGTTACTTTCCAATACTATATGTCACGCTCATTCGGAGGTTACTTTCACATACAATATGCCCCGCATGAAAATATCACCGATATAATTTGGATAAGGGCACTGCAACACACTTCCACATTTGGAAATATTAAATTTCCAAACCAGGCACGTATTTAGTATTTTTGGAAAATAGGATTATTGTTATATAGTTATAATCAGATAGATAACAACACTCTGTACACTACACGGCGAATCCATCTGAAATTATGTGCCAGCCTTTCAGGCAAGCAGGCGCGTTGACTTCGTTTGTTGCTTCTGACCAGCAAATGGCCGTTCTCTACATTGCACTTGTCTTCTTGTTTTTTTTTCACTCCACACTCTGCCAATAATCAAAATCCCCGCTATGCGGCGACTCTATATCGAACATCGAAACTGCTAATAATCATCGATTCACTCGGACAAAGCGGAAAAATATACTTTATAATTTACGTACGAGTGTCACAATACTACCACTAATAAACAAAACTAAAAACTGATGATTCCGGGTGCGGGGTCGAAGCACAAAAAATAACGGGGAAATACTCACGAACATCACACATTTCGGGAGGGAACCGATTGCATTCACTAGGTCTTACACAAAGCAGATGTTATGATTTCACTGTTAGTTTAAGTAAAATTACGAAATTTTGTTTACGCGAAAACGATGCAGCAAAAACAAAACACGTCAGTCTTAGAGCACGGCCTTCTGCGATCTCACTTATACGCCCGTAAAAAAGTAAAGCAAAAATGGGTATTAGCATTTTTTGATGCCTCACTGATAGTCGAAAAGAACCTTTTTTTATGTCATAGGGAAATGGATTGTAAATTTGGCAGCCTTGTGATTTGGGCACCGTTTTAGTATGTTTCAATATATCTGGTACAATAAACAATTCTCAAAGGTATATATTAAAAAGCCACATCATTGTGCGAAAGTTTGCTTTAATGGTTGCCATAAAATCTTGTATATCATTGGCAAAATAATTGAAACTTAAATTTACTTCCCTGCATCTGGATAAATTTTGATAAATTTTCCATTATTTCAAGTTCAATTGATTACAAACAAAATATTAGTTTGATTCCCATGGAAGTTGAAAAAATAACTCAAATTTTTATGATGCTGTCCTGGTTTCAGCAGTTCAATTCAACCTATTCATTCGTTTGGATTGATCATTGTGTTGGTTGTTTCATTTTGACAGCTACGAAAATAAACATTTATTTTAGTTGATCCAATCAACTGGTATGGTATGTTTTAAACAAATTCTAGTTGGGTTTGAGCTGAAACGTCATTATAAGCTACCTGACAAAAATAGTTGAAACTACAAATGTTTTCGTTGGATATATAATCTGGTTTTATTGTTATTTTATATACATTTATAAATTGCTCTTAGTTGAAAAATGTTCTCGTAAAGTACTCGTAATTAATAAAAGTGTGTAATGTATAAACAAATTTATAAATGTGTACGTATAAAAATGAACTTATCCGCTATACTTAGCTATTTATTTCCGATAAACCCTCGCGAATTTTCTTTTTCAATAAACCACTAACAGCCCTGTTTGTGTCAAACTAGATTCAGGGAAGAACAAAATTTTTTACTAAACAACTAATTAAATCATCAAACACGTTCGTTGTTTCAAACGAGATTGTTTTTCTTCGTGTGTGAATTTGTTAGCGTGTAGTAGTGTTAGTGCAGAATGTTAAATTTAGTTCATAAGTGCCCCATTTACAATAAAATGGGTGCCGAATTTCGAGGTGTGCAAAATTTGTAGCTTATTACTGACTGTAGTATATTTTGTGAACTAATAAAAGTCGCAATAAGCGGTTTGGTGCAAAATCGGTTTCAATCTACTGTAGCAATAGTAGGATACAGCAAAAATCCCTGCTGCTATAATTTCCAGATTCCATCAGGTTATCAACTTAAAATCTAGGAATAATGCAGTGTTTTTTTGAAAGAGGTGCAATTTGCAATTTGCACCTTTCTAAATAATTAAGAATAAAACAGGATTGTGCGGGAGTGTTCTTGTCACCAATTTAATAATATATACTAATTAATTAAAAACTAAAAGTTCATCTAGAACATTAATTTGGAGCACGGTAATAAGCTTGAAATGCTAAGAAACACAGTACCATTAGTTAGTAGCAAAAAGCCGTGAAGTTTTTAAAACCAAAAAGCAGTAAAATCCCTGCTGCTATAATTTCGAGATTCCATCAGGTTATCAACTTAAAATCTAGGAATAATGCAGTGCTTTTTTTAAAGAGGTGCAATTTGTAATTTGCACCTTTCTAAATAATTAAGAATAAAACGGGATTGTGCGGGAGTGTTCTTGTCACCAATTTAATAATACATACTAATTAATTAAAAACTAAAAGTTCATCTAGAACATTAATTTGGAGCACGGTATTAAGCTTGAAATGCTAAGAAACACAGTACCATTAGTTAGTAGCAAAAAGCCGTGAAGTTTTTAAAACCGATCGATCATCAATTCGCAGTACGCTTCATTTTTTATGTTGAACTTTGCCGTTAATCCAACGATCCTTACACAAAGTTTTCAAATTTTAAAGGAATGCATTGCAAAAATGCTCCATACCTAGGCAGGGAAATCCCGCACGTCACATACCTCGTGACCTCAAATATTCAACTCTTCTGTAATTAGTCAATAATGATCGTAGTCATGTAAAGTAAATACGTACACAAACACTGCAGTTGACATTCCGCGTGCTTTTTCTACACTAAATCTGCTCCATTGTATTTTGTGAACCGCATGTGAGAGTGAAAACGTCTTTAAAAGAAAACATTTGCACTGACCGTCCTCGCGACGGCTGTAGCACACCCCTTTCCAGTGGAACGGCCGTCTGTCGGTCTATGGTAATGTGGAAAGGTCTGGCTAATACAGAGAGGTGACAAAAGCGCGTTGGAGGATCTTGGTTGCATTTGTAGAGCCGCAGCCAAGCAGTAGTCCAAGTGCCCACCACTTGGTCGCTTGAGAGCACGATAATTATCGTATGACTGAGTCGCGACCACACTTCCACTATGTAATCGCGGCGGACGTCTGTTAGAAATTTTTGACTTCAAGCCTCTACGCGTATGAGATATACAGTTAGGTGCTAGCTATTAACGGAAAATATTTAACAAATATTTATTTACTTCATTTAAAATTACAAACGATGCCCACACAAGCTATTGATCATCTTTAAGTTGAGTGAGCGAGTGCATTTTTCTCTTTTTTCGATGCGTTTCAGTTTGTCTGCTTCTCATGAATGGTAAAACTAGTCATCTAACCGGCGTCTTTTTTTCTATTATTGATCACACCCAATAGGTCAGTTAGTGAGATATTAGTCAATCAGCCCATCGAAATGAGACAGCTGGCTTCAATACCTGTGGCTTTTGGTAGATATGCATTTCATGTAGAGTTGAAAGATACACAGAAGACTGATACAAATTTTGAAATTTTCGCTTACCTGTGCTTTAACGATTTCAAATAAGGTTCTCATAAGCATCGCAAAATAGGAATTAATTTAGTTTGAAACTGATTGTGCCCACCCAGTTTGAAATTTGTATGGGAATTACTATGAAAACCACACATCTATGTGCCTCTAATGACTCTCTAAATCAATTTGTTTTCAAAGTATTCAGTTTATCAAATAAACAGTTTCTTTTGTTTCAAATTTTTTTTTTTTTTTTTAAAAATATATGGAGTTAGTGGTTTTTCTATTCTATTTTATTGGGTTTTTTTTTTTTTTTTCGGTTGAAAGGGCGGGGGGGGGGTTGGGGGGGTTGGGGGTGTGAAAAAGGCATACACTGATAGGCAAAATAAAGTGCCCACCTCTTCGTTTTTTCAATTTCTCTCATTTACTTGGTTCAAATTAAAGTAAACACACTGTATTTTTTTATTATCTTATTTTTTATATTCTTTTTAAGTTTCACTTATGGAATACTGAAAAAAAAGAGTTTTACTTAAAGAAAAAAAAAATCAATTTGTGTTGAAAAAAAAAAATGACAAAATAAAGTGCCCACTTCAAAAATCGATATGTTTTCGATAAGTTTCCATTGGAAGACCCTTCGATCGTTTATGTTTTGATATTTTGACATGTTTTGAAGCAAACGGCTCAACCTGGTGCATTTGTATACGTGATCGCATTTGATTCAATTGAAAAAAATGGAGAACGTAGTGCTTTCGAAAGCAATTCCCTTGTGTATCCGAAAATTGGTCGTTCGTGATGTGCAAAACGGTGAATCGCACCGAGCTGTCGCTAAGAAGTACAGTATCAGTAAGGAAGCGGTTGGCAAAATTCTTCTGAAGCTTAAAACGTTTGGATCAGTGGTGGATCGCCCTGGCAGAGGCAGGAAGCGGAAAACGGATGCGAGAACGGACACCAAGATCATGCGTGAAGTCAAGAAGAACCCGAAGGTAACTGTCCGCGAGATCCAGGAAACCCTTCAGTTATCAGTTTCCGGTCGAACTGTTCGTCGCCGTCTCGTAGCACAGGGGTTGAATAGCAAACTTGCCCGGAAGCGCCCATTTATCAGCAAGGCAAACAAAGCCAAATGGCTTAAGTTTGCTAAGGAGCATGCTGATAAGCCCCTTGAGTTCTGGAAAACGGTTCTCTGGACGGACGAATCAAAATCGAGCTGTTTTAACCGAAAGCGGCGGGTTCGTGTTTGGTGCAGATCGGGAGAGGAGCTTCAGGAGCGCCACATCCAAGGCACGATGAAGCATGGAGGAGGAAATGTGATGGTCTGGGGGTGTTTTTCGTGGGGTGGAGTGGGAAGCATTGTGAAAATCGACGGGATAATGACGGCAGATTCTTACATCAACATCCTGCGAGAAAATCTGGAGGTTTCGCTGATCCAGACGGGCCTTGAAGAGAAGTTCGTATTCCAGCAGGACAACGACCCGAAGCATACTGCCAAGAAGACCAAGTCTTTCTTCTGGTCTTGTCGGATCAAACCGCTGGAATGGCCTCCACAAAGCCCGGACCTCAATCCCATCGAGAATTTGTGGGCGATTCTCGATGCCAGGGTTGACAAAACTGGTGTTACCAATAAAAATAACTATTTTGAAGCCCTGGAGCGCGCCTGGGAAGAGCTAGATCCACAGCATCTAAAGAACCTGGTCGAGAGTATGTCGAAGCGCCTGCAGGAGGTCCTGAAGGCCAAAGGAGGACACATCAATTCTTGAAATGCTTTTATTTTACTTTAATTTATGTTATCTGTAGCCTAAATGAAGTGGGCACTTTATTTTGTCACTGTTTTTTTTTTCAACACAAATTGTTTTTTTTTCTTTAAGTAAAACTCCTTTTTTTCAGTATTCCATAAGTGAAACTTAAAAAGAATATAAAAAATAAGATAATAAAAAAAATACAGTGTGTTTACTTTAATTTGAACCAAGTAAATGAGAGAAATTGAAAAAACGATGAGGTGGGCACTTTATTTTGCCTATCAGTGTAGTACTATGCCATAGTGCACATTAAAGTGTTGCTGAATAAGTAGCTGCTTGATCAAGCCAAAAAATACCAATCTCTTGATTAATTAATAATTTTTCAATTCGTGTTCGGCTGAAAATCAATCCTCGGCAAAGTTATAGCTGAGATAATTTCCTTTGTGAACAGTTATGGGCATTTTCATTAGAAGGGTTAAGAAAAAGACTAGTAGACAGCGAACGAAAAGTCAATTTCTTATCAAATCTTATCAAATTTCAAGACGCTGTTAAAGATGCGATCAAAATTTGCCTCAATCTAATACCCAGTAAACCACTAAATTATATAATGATGTAGAATTTTATCAAATTTTGAAGGAAAGCTCTATAAATCGAGCACAACTGTGTGCATGTAATTACAAATACAAGTTTGAAAATACTATTGTAATAGGCAAAAAAAAGCGGTTGAAACGCGGAATATTGAACTCATTGATGAGAATTTTTATTTATCGCACTGGTGTGGGTTGAAGGGTGTCAGGTTTTTATGAACCTTGACAACACACAAAGTTTAACGAATTGTTTAAAAAAAAAATCTGAATGTGTCTGAAAAGTGACCTTCGTCCTGTTCCTGTAGCACCGTCCTAAGCATGTTCGGGAACTCCTGGATCGCCTTTTTCATTGAAACGTTGGAGATTCCGTTCGGGCCAGGAACTTTTTTTTATCTCTTGCATTGGTGAATCTGCTCCCCCACTCCTCTGACATTGAAATTTCCTCCTATGATTACTGGTCGTCGATAAGCTCTTCGTAAAGTTCATCCAGCATCTGGTGGAACTGCCCAAGCAACACAGCTTGTAATAAACAAGTTGAAAGTACTGTTAAATGACAAATACAGGCAATCAATATAAGTGTATAACACTTTATTTCATACTCTAATATGACGTAAAAAGCGCTTAAAGTGAAGCCTTATAAAACATAAAAATCGTTATCATACAAAAATATAACAACGCCAAGCATGGGATTTGAAAATTAGCCCTTGGCGTAATAGGTTTGTAGCTTTTATACTAAACCAACTCCGATTGTTGAAAAGTAAACTCTGAGTATCTATGATATGCTTCCCGTTGGCAGTAAAACCACAATCTTGTAAAACTAATTCATCTTTATGAGAAAAAACAGTGTTATGTAATTTCAACAGTATTTAGAACCACCCATAAAATCTTGTGCTGTTCATGTTTTATAAATGCATGGAACAATGTTTTTGAGAACAATGATAAAGTATAAATCACTTCTAGCAGTGAAAAGGGTATTTCTAGCATAATCGTTAGTGAGATTGATAAATAGAATACGAGAGATCCAACCCGATCCGAACTAGGCATGTTTTGCAATACATTTATAATACATTTATAAAACAAACAATTATTAATCATTGTAAAAAGATGATTTGTGTGTTACTTGGGTGCTCCATCATCCAACTCGGGGGTACGTGGCAACTATATATGAAGACTTCATTGATTTTGGCGATCACGAAACCTTCATATGAGTTCGAAACTACAGTGGTGACCCGATCTTATCACGCCCCTATTTTATGTATCCCTAATTTAATAACGTTTTTAACCCGGTTTTGTCATAATGTGAGACTGCAGGAAATGTAATGTAAATAAACTTTTCTTTCACGCAAAATTCATAAGTTGATATTCTCCGAACAAATTCATCATGTAACCAAGGTTAAACAATTTCTCGTTTCATCCCGGCATTTTTTGAGGAGTAATATGTGACTGGTACCGTAACCCCTTTTATCGCCCTCGTATTGCATGATTTTCTCATCGACAGCTTGTTGTCACTGTTCACGTTGTAACAGAGCATAAACGATCTGCGCTCTTTGTTAACCTTGTGACCTGGTGCATTTTTCTCACTAAGGCCAACAAGTGTTTCACCAGGAAGCATTTTAAAAAATAGCCCAGACTCATTAGCGTTGTACATAATAAGTGCTGTTAGTCCTCTGCGTTGAATTTCCTTGTGAAAGTCATCAAGGAAACCCGCAATACTTCCTAAGTCACTCGACAGTGGCTCCCCGCAAATCTTTAGTTTTCGGATGAGTTCTTCACCTTGAAATTAAGGGCCCAGTGATGGGAGAATCTGAATGCGTCGGGTACATTACAACGGGTAGTAAATGATTTGGGCCTTCGTGGAAACAGTTTTATTTAGCCGCCGTTGGTTGAGGAACCACAAGAATAAGCAGTCTTCCAAATTCTTGTGCGCACCTGTTGAACATTCTTGAAGCCTCGTCGACAACTCCGGGTTGAAGCAGCTCGATGTATTGATTCTGCATTGTTTTGGATTTTCCTTATAGTTGTGCGATGAATGTTATACTTCTTAGCAATGTCCGTCTTTGGCATCTCCTTGCCCTTACCTAGCTACGCCTTGCCCTCGAGCTCTTGAATGATTTTCACTTTTTGCCGAACTGTGAGTGAACTGCGCTGCTTCCTTTCGAAATTTGTTAATTTTGGAGTCATGTTTCAAAGCTTTAAAACAATCTAACTAACGAGTGTCTAGAAGTCTGAGTTTTTGACCGCCGGATCCTTCTTTAACCCGAAGAGCATGTCGCCTTTCTGAGTTCGCCTGGTTTTGACAATGTTCTTCCCTAACTCCTTCAATTCCGGATCAGCCTTCACTCGACGTACGTCATTACGCCCTTAACTCTGACCACTAGGACGTCCGTCCTATTTCTCTTCCGACGCTGCATGGGTTCCACCTTCTTCTTCGCTTCTTTCTTCTTTTCGTCTTTCTTCATTCTTTTTCACGGCCTTATTATGTACGGTCCGCCATCCACTGAATGCACCGGCTCCTGTTCGCCGCCGTTTTTTTTCCTCTGTTCGGGACATAAACTACTGCGACCAGTAATTTGATCTATTGTAGTATAGCCCGTATCCTTTGTTTAGTGCACGTCGAATAACTTCATCACTATTGAGAAATGATTTAGTATTCGGTGTTATTACAGTTGTCATTGTTTGTTTTGCTGGCAATGAATCGTGTTTTATTGAATGTTTCCGCTATTTAAACCCTTTGAGGAGTAAAATCACACTTCAAATGCGCGCCTTTATCAGTCAAAACCGGGTTCATTGTAAAGAAAACAAACAATGACTCCGATACTGACCAAGCATCAGAACCCTAGTCATATCCAATTCCAACTATAGAACATCAAATAGAAAATGAGAATTCGCATAAATGAAGACTAACCATGTTTTCCTTATTCCAAGCTCATCCTCGGTGGCACAATCCGAGTATTGTCATTTTTCACAAGACATAAAATGTTACTGGTCGATCATAATTTATTATCACCGAGAGGCGAAAAAATGGCGATATCGTCTCGAGGAAGGAAACCCATTGACCCTGTACTCGCGAAAAAGTCCGTACTGTGCGGGTGAAATCGCACTCGAAAGCTCCTGAAAAGTGTTCTCCAGGCTAGCAGAAATCATGTACGTTGTGAAAGTGATATTTTCCGTCGCTAAAAAGTTTGGAAAAGTGGTGAAAAATATGTTTTTTTTTGCTTGGTTCTCAGCCTCCATTGGCAGTGAAGAGGAGTTTTCTTGCTGATTTTTTTTTCGCTCAACCTCTCCCTCTCGCGCTGAACTGATAGCTCTCTCTCTATTTGACGCTCGCGTTTGTACTTTTTGGGAGAAACGCAGTGGTGTTGGTGTGAGTTTGGTGGATTGAATTTTTCTTTTTTATTCGCCCACCCTAGATGCGATTCATCAAAACATAAAGATAAAGAGGTACGTGGTTGTGTGTGTTGGCAGTAGTTGCATCGCATCAGCGGCAACAACAACAACGGTATCATCTAGCACGACGTCTGCGGCAGTACCACCTCGTCGCGCGTCGCGTTGTTCTGCGTTGCGGATTACTAGTGTGCGTGTGCAATTGCATACAATCAATTGCGCTGTTGTGTGTTGGTGATTTTTCCTCAAGCGAGCTCAGGTCCAAAGTGTCCAGGCTTAGTTTGTAAATTAATCGGTGCAAGAAGAGTGTATTAGACACAGATATCATGTTACTACCGGAAGGTTTCCGACACGTCAGCGACGGCCTTGTTGATGTGGACGAGTGCCGACGGCAGCAGCTGCGGGTCCAGCAGGACTTAGCCATCTAGGACATCGAGGATAGCTGGTTTGCAAAGCAACACATAATTTATTTCTACCATATTTTGAAGACAATATCTAATATCCTGTTTTATTTTATTTTGTCTATTTTGTTTTGTTTTGTTTTTCGTTATGTTTGTCTCTTTTCAGTCACATTGGAGCGGTCCATTGCTTTTGGCGGATAGTGTTACATACTTTCAGCGTATCGTTAACCAAAACGAACCCTGCTGCTAACCTTTCCCCAGCCATCCAAAATCCCAGTGGTTTCTCGTGGAAGTGCAGAGGATTTCTCGGCTTTCTTCAAAGCGAGTATCATGTCAACACGTTCCCTCCCAGTCCCTACTTGACCAGCATTCGAGCACGGCCGGCGCCGGTATTGCTTTGTAATGGGTCACCAGTTTTTACACATTGAAGATGTATGTTAGTCCCAAACATCATCTGTTGGTTCTTTGTGTAAATACAGCTGATCTGGCAATAACGGAATTGCATCCGTGGGCGGTCAATCATGCTCATGCTCACAAGACATAAAATGTTATGAGGACTAATATATGTTCCTTTGACTACAAAAACAGATATGTTCCCTATTTGAATTAATTCAGACAAGGGCTCGCTGGTAGATCTGTTACCCCTTAACGCTCCACGAAAAGGTGATCTACCAGCGTTACGGCTCGCCGCCTTTGTCCTCCTTTGATTTCTCCATTCAGCATCTATTGCAGTTGATCTGATAGCTTCCACCAGCGTCTTGATGTGTTTGTGAACGTTGTGCCACCATCGACGAAGAGATAGAGTTCGTAGTTCGTTTATCTTCTTCCTAGCAACCATCATGCTAGACTCCACAAGCAGCAAACCTTCTTAAGCAGTGTCGGTGCTGTATTCCGGATCTGCTTGGAGTTCTTGATGTCCTTCTTGCAACTTGCTACTGTTTCTACTTGCTCAAGTCGCCCTAATCGACGCAGGTGATCTCGGCAATTTACTGCTTCTTGCGAACACGTTCGCCTCTCCGTTTACTGAGTCCGGAGAGCGGACGTTGTCATAAGTATTTTTTTAAATTTTCTTTCCTCGTTTTTATCTCTATTTTCACCGTTATTCTCCATTTTGTTGGATCCCCTCTTCGGAACGCTATCTCTACTCGTTATATGCAGTCGCCTATCATGATCCCATGGTAATCTATGCAAGCAGGGAGGTCATGGTTGACACGGACCTTCATGGGACCGTGTTCAGAACCAGATCGGCGTAAGTGGAAGTTATTATTCAAACGAAAGAATTTTTTTTTTTTTAACTTAAATCTTGCATATAATTTCTAATTTTTAGACATAAAGGAGCAATGCGACTGAAGGGTGTCGCACATCAAATTGCAGCACGGAAAAAATGTTGTAGAAAATTTCCTAGCTGACCGATCCTTTTCAAACTTTCAGACAATAAAATATTACCCATTAGTAAGCTTTTGGCATATATGGCTCGCACCTTATGCTTAACTCCACTCATTAGGTTCTATACAGGCTGCAGCTTCTTCTGTACGGAAACCCACTTTTTCTTCATGTCTTCCTCAGATTTGACCTCCTTGGAATGCTTCCGAAGGGCCTGCTTCATAATAGCCCAGTATTTTTCGATGAGCCTTAGTTCCGGTGCGTTGGGGAGCTTGATGTCCTTGGGTATGAAAGTTACGCCGTTGGCCTCGTACCACTCCAGGAAAACATTTGAATAGTGGCACGAAGCTAGATCCGGCCAGAAGATCGTAGGGCCCTCGTGTTGCTTCAACAGAGGAAGCAGACACTCTGTAGACGCTCTTTGGGGTAGATCTCCTCGTTTACAGTCCCGGTAGTCACGAACGGCGCACTTCGTTTGCCACATGAGCAAATCGCTTGCCAAGTCATGTATTTCTTGGCAAACTTTGAAAGTTTCTGCTTATTTACTTCCTCTGGAACCTCAAACTTGTGCTGGGCGGTGAAGAACAGTAGCCCCAGAAGCTGCCGGAATTCCGCCTTGACGTAAGTCTCATCATCCATGATGCAAGTATGCAGTCATCATCCTTGATGAGACAATGAGGCTTCGTCAGCATCTAGGTGTACAGTTTCCGGGCCAGATATTTTCAAGCTCATTAGACTGTCAAAGTTCGCGAAGAAATATCTGGTGTGGCAGGCCATCTGTACCTGTGGCTTGAAGAGCAACGTTTACATTGTGACCGGAACCGTCAACCAGGAAATTTATCTGAGCGAGTGCCTACGAGTGCCTGAGCGAGTGCCTGCCGGATTTGGCATCTTCCCATTACGGAAAAAGGCCATGGAGTGACATGCTGCCAACAACGTGCAAGTGGTGCCCAAGGACAAGAACCCTCCCAACACGCCAGAGCTCCGCCCAATCGAACAATATTGGGCCATCGTCAAGCGGAACCTTAAGAAGACTCAAAAAGCTGTTGTGAGCGAGAAACAGCTCAAGGCAAACTGGCGTCTTGTGGCGAATAAAGTGGACAAGGAGACTGCACAAAATCTTATGGCAGGTGTTAAACGAAAGACCCGGCAATTCGCATCCGGAAAAAAGGAAGCTTAGCTGAATATTTCTCCTGTACTCTGTATTAACTGAACTTGAAAAAGAAAACGAATTTGACTTATTAATAAAAACTTTGATCGACTCACACACATTACTGTTTGACTAAATTTTGACCGGAACACCCTTTACTCTTGACGAAAGACTAAAACGAGGACGGATCGTGTTTGAGATTGGCTTTTAGACGGGTGATTTAGTTGTGAAATGCAGAGTTCCGCTGCCCATTATAACCATTTTCCGCGTTCACTAGAGACAGCGTGTTTTCCGTCGACCGATTTATGAAGTAGCGCTTGCGTATTTTTCGAAGACGGTTTCGAGTTGCTCCTAGTTCTTTGCTCCTTCAAGGACACTTGTGGCGAGAGCGCCAAATTTTCTTGACGGGAACTAATTCTGTAACTGCGCTATGTACGAATTCCAGTACAGCAGTGTTGACTGGGCAGTCTGATAGAAGAGAGGTCCTGTTCATAGTTGACAGATATTCTTTGAGCGCCACGTCGTCACAACGTTTAAAGCCGTGACGAAAGACACCGTCATGTGATTCAGAGGAGGATGAAACGTCACAGGTTAAAATGAATGGTCCATAATGTGTGTCAATTTTCATCAGCGCAAAAGGAGCCTCCAGAGTTAGGAGTCGTTGGATATCATTCACAAATGACAAATCGAGCAGACGGCCAATTGTATTAGAAAGGTTATTAATTTGAAATAGTCCAGAGTCAAGAATCGTTTGCGTCAATGTTACTTCCTGCTCAGAGCAGGCGTTGGTGGGTAAATATCAGAGTTGAAAATTGTTGAATTTATATTTTGAATATCACTTCGAAATTCATCTCAGTGCAAAAAAGTAAATGGTATTCATCTCCTTTTATTCTGATGTACGTCACTACGAGTTGACGTATCGTCGAAATTCTTATTATTGATTTGCTTTGTTGTTATTCTTTTCATTCAGTATGCGTGAGTTCTTGCTGTTCATCCAAGATTGTCAGTTTTAGCTCTCTCTCTTATCCATTCTCTATACAGAATAATCAGTTCATTTTGCAATCAGTGAATACGAATTTAAAAAAACTCACAATCATTTAGGCACACTGATTTTTTTCACCAGTTTCAGCGTGGCCGTGTGCGCAGAGAAAAGCGGATCTACGTCATTCAACATTTAAGGCGAAATGTAGAGTGAAAGTGGATAGGCTTATCTCGGTGACTCCTCTAACGTTATGTGCAAATGTTCTTTGCTATTGATTTCACCAGTTTCGAATGTGCTGCACAGTTTCTTAGAATCCGTGTTAGATTGATTATTAATCCTATATTACTCATCTGCTCCATCATCACCTTACAATGCCCTCGACTTATGGACAAAACAGCAAGAAACGCCATCGATATAACTTCCACGTTTTTTCTTGAGGGATGGAGCAAAATATTTCTGCAACATCGATCCCGATAGCAGCTAGCAACTGCAACTACGTTTAAGTCAGGTTCGACGTAGGGAATCTCACCCGTCATTTCTGACGTCGACACGACGAGCTGGCAAACGCAAATGGCCTGTTGAATCC
Source organism: Aedes koreicus (assembly GCA_024533555.2). Lineage (NCBI taxonomy): Eukaryota > Metazoa > Arthropoda > Insecta > Diptera > Culicidae > Aedes > Aedes koreicus. The sequence continues at coordinate 60,669 of JAHHFK020003655.1, forward strand.
AACGATCCAACGGCAAGGAAGCCAAGAGCCATTAGAGAGAGGCTTTGGATACGTTTTCAAAATTCATTGCCTAAATATTCAGTGAAATGAATGAACTTTTCATTCCCTGTGATATGGCAAGATGAATTTGAATTTTGTTCTTGTTCATTGTCATTGAATCGCAAAACGAATGAGTGTGGAACGATTGCGTGAAATGGCAAGAGCAGAAGAAGATAAAGCAAAAATCATTACCGTAATAGTTGTTCAGTAGGTTGAAGTTGTGGAAAGATGGACAATGAATTTATTATTGATTCAGTTCTTGTTGCGTCAGTAAAGTGAATTTGAGTTTTTTCAACTCTGGTAAATATGCGTTCAAATCTTTGTCAAAATGCCAAGAGATGTTCGGTAGATTATAATCGCCCAGAACGATGACCATGTCGGCATCGTTTGCGATATCAAGCAAATACTGAACGCTGCGAGAATGCTGTCTGTATATCTCTGGATCACTATTTGGACTTATATAAAGGCAACAGATGTAAATGGACATATTTGAAAGACTTACTTTAACAGCGACTTGCTCGAGATGAGTTGCGTTTGGAACTTCGATGGTGCTGCACTTAAAGCACTTGCGTACGCCGATAAGCCCACCACCGCCCCTCGTCAAGTTGCCAGTCGAAGGATTACGACCGCAGCGATAAACCGCGTAGTCAGTGGCCAGTTCAACGTAGGAGCTGTCTTCTCGAAGCCATGTCGAAGGCAATTATGTCGTAGTCACACGAGCTTAGTTTGAGGTGAAGGTCATTCGTTTTTGTTCGCAGTCCGCAAACGTTTGGATAATATACACTTAACAGCTTCGTAGGGCGGGTGAATCTAGTGAATCTATTTCAACTTGAAGGTTGGGATTTATAGTATCTTTCGCGGCGTAGTTTTTCGATCGCATCTGCTGGATTAATGATTGCCTAGGTGTGTTTGACATTCTTCGAGATATACTTCGAATTTTCTTTGGTTAAAACTATTTTTCGTACAATTTGCGTAGCAGAAATCGGGTTTGGATGTGAGCAAGCTCAAAGCTGAAATAATTTTCAAGTTATAATTTGTGGGAACTTGCCTTACAATTTGTCTATGAATAATTAACTGTAGAACAACTTTCATTCGTTTCGTATGTGTTCAATTTAAAATGCAATATAATCAAATGCTGCGTATAAATAATACAACATAAATGTTACCATAGTATCTATTTGCAAGTCACTAACTAAATTCATAAATTGACTTCAACTCTACCTATTGTTAATCGCCTTTACATATGCTGACAGAATAACAGTCGTGACAAAATCAATTTTTTTATTTCCTATTTTGAAAGTTTAACGTGTTAAGAATATATTGTTCAAAGCCGTTTTAAGAAATTTGATAGATAGACCACCACTAGAGTACCAACCCTAGTCCGAATTAATTCAAACTTAGGAACATATTTGTTTTTGTTGTCAAAGAACATATCTTAGTCCTTATTACAGTTCATGTCATGTTGAAAGTGACAATACTCGGATTGAGCCACCGAGGATGATCTTGAAATAAGGAAAACTAACCAAATCTTCATTTTTGTGAATTCTCATTTTCAAGATTTGATGTTATAAAGTTTGAAGTGATTAGGACTAGGGTTCTGATGCATGAACAGTATCAGTGTTTGGTTGTACTACTTTTCCGTTCTCGAGAAATAAATGTATGAAAATAAGTTAAAAGCCGTGGTACAAAACATAACCCTTAAACCACAGTGCGTGGTAGTAAAGCAAGTTTTCCAGTATGGTTTATCATATTGTTCATCGAATTCACTAACTTATGAATTTATTCGCGGAACGGGTGTTAGTCCAGCAGGTGCGGAAAAATCATCTGGTTTCCCTGGTTCAGAAGTAATATTGATAAATGGTTTTTGTTTTAAACCATCGTGATGAAACCATTTTTTCCGATTTTCAGATTGTTGATTCATACATTTTGACGTCAGGCGACTTTAACATATGGCTACTTGAAGAAACAACAGCAATCGATTAATTGAATCAATTAACCGATTTATTTTAAATTGCATTTAAGCCGACTTGACAATTAAGATGACTTACTGGTAATGTCACCCGTTAATTAAGGGGTCATAGATTCACAGTTCATAAATATACGGGTTTTTCTTTTATTCATTATTTTGGGACAAATTTTGAAAAAAAAAAAATTTTTTTTTGTGTTTTTTTTAATGTAAAAGGGGGGGGGGAGGAAAAAATAAGTTATTTTTTTTTTGTTTTTTCCAAAAAAAAACTCGTTTTTTTTTGTTGTGTGAAAGAAAATTTTTATTGTTGGTTGGGGGATGCAGGGCTGGTAGCGGGTCACTTTTTAGTGACTTGGTCACTATTTTGAGTCTAGTCACTAAAAAGTCACTATTTGCATCCAAAAGTCACTAAAGTCACTATTTTTCGGAATATGGTCACTAAAGTCACTATTTTCGCATCGCCGATTGTATTTTTTTTTTAAATCCCTTGTATAATAGTCAACCAAACTAAGCGATCTGGCAAGACTATATAAAAGTCGAGAAGTTATACCTAAAAACTAGATGCCCTGGCGAACGCTGCCTCTACCTCAATTGAACTTGTCAAATACAGAGCGCCTTTTGGTCACAGTACTCTTGATTAGCTTGAATGCGAATGCACGTGGTCCCATATTACATCATTATTTTTACAATTTTCACACCATTCAATCGATATTGTCAAATATATATTGTCCCTTTACACACTCCAAACAGCTACTGTTACAACTGTAGATCTTATGTTCTGAGCTCAAGGACAGTTTTAATGACTAAGAACATCACAAAGTTATCAAATAATGATTGTTGACCTTCCAAAAGGTTTATTCAATATGTTTGAATACATATCGTAACCTTATAAAGCCCTAAAAGCTACTGTTACAACTGTAGATTTGAAGTTCTGAACTCAAGTACATTTTGGATGACCAAGGACATCTCCGAAAGATACAAAAATATTAAACGCATTAAATGCATGTGTACAATAGTAGAAAACAAAGCTTTACACTATTAATAAGGCATTTAGTATTTCTTTCTGAACTTCTTCATATTCAGGATGTTCTAGGTCGTCAATTAGGCCTTAAACTCATATGTTTATCTAGATAGAAGAATTGATGGAAAACAAATTTGCAGAAGACAGTGTACACTTCTATTCAGTCTGTGTGATTTTATACAGCCATTATCCTTTTGGGGTCATATATGACCCCTTCGGCCTCTTTCATATACTTTTTAGAGCAAGACTTAACATTTATGAATTTTTCAATAGTATGTGGCCCGAAATCATCAGCCCGAATGTTCTGTATTGAAATTGATGCGTAAAAATACTTCCGATCGATTGGTGTAAAAATTTTGATAATCTTTTGAAAAATGACTGAGATATTAATGCTCAAAACCTGACCACTTTTCGTGACGGTCGCAATTTGATTTTTTTTTAATTGTACAGCAGTATAGAAAACAAAGACGTGGCCCTACTAAAAAAGTCTGGTTTGCAGAATTCGTTAATAAAATATTGCCAATGCCTCAACCCACCAGCCGTTGCATCCAGTGAAAGGTCCAAGTATGTTGTGAAAATCGCCAAGTTACTTCCGATTCAGGTCAACGAATGGAACTTGTTAAAATGCGAAGTGCTGACCTCGAGAACCGAGTACAGAATTGAAGAGTATTGGAACCAGTTTTTTACTGAGAAAGCGGCTGTAGGCCTAAATACCCTCAGGTGATTGAGGTAGTGAAAACAGCTTCACATGGCAACTGCTCAAACAATGAGTTGAGAAGCATGATATGTCAGAAGTAATTCTAGCACAGGAAAAACCGGATAAACTGACGCGGTTGATCAAAGCAACGATGGATCGAGTGATGTGTGTTGTCCGAGTATCAGGGACACTCTCGAGTCCCTTCGAATCTCATAGAGGGTTACGGCAAGGTGATGGATTGTCGTGTTTGTTGTTTAACATTACATTGGAGGGTGTGATTCGAAGAGCTGAGATAGACACGAGTGGCACGATCTTCAGGAAGTCTGTCCAACTATTTGGCTTCGCCGACGACGTTGATATCGTAGCACGTAACTTTGAGACGATGGCGGAAACGTACATCAGACTTAAGGCTGAAGCTGGTAGGATTGGGTATGATGTGACTAATGCGTTGAAAACAAAATACATGAAGGGAAGAGGCTCACGAGAAGACTATGTTACCCTCCTACCACGAGTTCAGATCGACGGTGATGAAATCGAGGTAGTAGACGAATTCGTGTATCTGGGCTTATTGGTGACCGCCGATAACGACACCAGCAGAGAAATACAAAGGCGCATTATGGCTGGCAATCGTTCCTACTTTGGACTCCGAAGGACGCTAAAATCAAACAAAGTTCGCCGAACTTCAAAGTTGACCATCTACAAGACATTAGTTAGACCGGTTTTCTCGGCCATGGACATTGCTAGTGGAGGACCAACGCGCCCTTGGTGTCTTTGAACGGAAGGTGCTGTGTACGATCTACGGTGGAGTGCAGATCGAAGACGGAACATGGAGGAGGCGAATGAACCACGAATTGCATCAGTTGCTGGGAGAACCTCCCATCGTACACATCGCAAAAATCGGTCGAATATGATGGTCTGGGCATGTCGTAAGGATGTCGGACGACAGCCCTATGAAAATGGTTCTCGAAAACGAACCGACGGGTACAACTTAGTGATCACTTAGTTTATTTTTACTGTACTTCTTCAACAAATGTATAAAAGATTTAAAAAAATACTATAATTTGATAATTTTTACTTTTTAGTCACTATTTGGTCACTATTTTTATTATTTTAGTCACTAAAGTCACTATTATTTATCCACAAATCCGCTACCAGCCCAAAAAGCGAAAATTTCGTGCAGTTGTCACGAGGCACTGTCAACCAAGATATTTCTGTAAAGGAATGCTTGCAAAAACGCTTATTGCCTTTCTTGAAGAAACATTGTTGTTCCGTGCTGTTTTGGCCAGACCTCGCTTCTTTCCAAAAAAAACCGTGCTCAGATCCGTGAACTGCAGTCATGAATTCGAGAACAAGCAACCGTGAACTGAATCACGTTATCATGAATTAAATAACTTTTAAAGGGAAAAATCCTGAAAACGTGAGCAAGTTCACGGTCCGTTTTCATTTTCGGGAATGCTTTTTTTTCTGTACGGAAAAATGCTTCAGGAATGGTATACCGCCAATAGTGTGCAAATCGTTCCCAAGGAGAAAAACCCTCCAAGCTCGCCTTAGCGCCCAATTAAAAAATGTTGGCCAACCGTTAATAGAAACCTCAAGAAAACTCAAAAACAGTTGGAAATGAAAAACAGTTCAAGGCAAATTGGCGTTCAGCATCAAATACGGTGGATATAACAGCGGTACAATACTCAATGGAAGGTGTGAAACGTATAACCCGATAATTCGCATTTCGGGAAATCGGAAGCCAAATAATGCTCCTGTGTAAACGATGAACTTCAAAAAGAAATAAAGATTGATCATTTATATAATAAACTTATCAGTGTGCACTTAATCATGTTTGACAAATTTTTGACCGTTCTACCTTTTAATAGTGACGCGATCCACGAAGAATGTCATTTCGGAACTCGTGTGCTCCAAATGTTTTTTTTTCAACATCTGTATGAAATATTTGAGATTGGCTCAAGCGAAGTTTCTTAACATTCCGCGAATTACGGTGCGTCTTATTTCTCCAAAGTCCGGCAAATGTTATTCGACAACACACAAAGTGACCGATATGAAGCAAACAACTACACTACGACAGTACACTTCCCACTGAATTAATGAAGACACGAGTGTATTTTTTTCTCTTTTTATGCCGGACACAGTATACTTGAGGACGAGTCACTCGTTCTCATCAGATTGTTTGTCCTAGATGACGATAAATTGCGGAACTGGCCTGGGTTATTCTATGGACGCATTTTGCATGCGGGAGCTTAATTAATTTACTGAGAAGGAAGAACTTGCAAACAAAAGCGTGTGAATGTGGGGTCCCTTGATTGTTGCTTTTCTTATTCTTTGTTTATTGTGGCTGGTGAGTTACTTTCTTGGCATAAGCGTGGGTGGTCGTGATACGACTGGGGTGGAATGATAATCGTTCTATAATCTACAAATCATATTTTTCCGATTTTGAAAGGGTGATTTCTTTTTTCAAACCGTACGTGATAAAATGAAGGTTTTTGAAAATCATTAATTATAAGGAAAATAAAGGTGAAAGTTTAAAGCGGCTTTTGTTGTTGGGTAGGCAAAGAATGAGTTCTTCCTTGCGCAATATCTGTCATCATTTTTAGGGTATTGTATTGAAAAGTAATAAATCATATTTTTGTCTCAGGACCGTTTCTTTTGAGTATTATAGATAGGTTAGGCTTTGTTGGATGATCTGGGAAACAGTGAATTATTTTTTACTCGATCTACTCCTATCTCCATGTATTGCTCTAACTCGATGCGTGTATTGGCTAATTCAACCTCTTTGGCCACCAAACTCAATTGTCTCTTTAACATCGAGCTTGGGAGGGTTAGCTTTTTTTTTCATTTGCAAGAATGTTTGCTTTCGATATACTTAAACTCTTTGAGACGAAAAATTGATGAATGAAAAATGGTAGTAATCAAAATACTGGTAATAGAAATAGAAATTGTGTCCGTTTCTATCTGGTAAAGAGTCTAAGCGCGAGTTTTGTCGGGTTTGTATGGGTTTTGTATGAGCTTCCGGATCTAAATTTGCAAAGCTTTGTCCTGATTCTTTTTCTTCATGCTGCATTAACGGTCCCCACACCAGAGACGGTCTCTCATATTATCTATAAATTGAAATCATCAATATTGGCCGATACTAACGGCTTTACACCCCTTCCTAAGAAAGACGTGAACAGAGATATCTGTAAAAAAAATCGAATCTAACGATGCCGACTTGGATTAACATCAGACCAACTTCAGGCGAAAGACAACCACACCACCGGCGCTGAGTTCATTGGCCACATCAGGTGTCGTAATGTAGAGATTTCTGGTAAATGTACCCGGATTTGATCCAACGATTTCTCAACCGTTTTAGAACCAAATTTCAATGTTTATATACAGGGATTAGACAAAATGATCGGGACAGACAAATTTTTGATCAACTTTGAGTGCTCTAACTTTATGAAATATTATCCGATTTAATTTCGCCAAGAAGCATTCGACTGAAAAATTATGTTTCATGTTTCGGTAATATAATTGGCCATGGCCCCCGGACACCGGAGTTCTTCTGGGTTTCCGGAGAGGCTATCTCACATCCCGAGCAAAGGTTTATACCAAAGTGATAACAAGTTCTAATATCTGATTATCACTGTTTGATCACTAAATATGTTATCATTCAGGCTGATTAAACAGCCAAAATAACAAAAAAGGATAACTAATTAATATTCGTTGGATATCATAACATTAACTCGTTTTATTATCATTGAGTTCATTTTGATAACAAATTTTGTGATATGAACAAATTACTTGAGATAATTTCAAATTATGTTATCAACAAGATATCAAATTCATATACTAATAACTGAAGTACTGCTTCTGGTGAAAAGCTCAATTTCATATCCATGACATGCTTGTGATATTCAGCATCCTTCAGCATGCTGGTAGTATTCAGTAACGTTCGTCAAAAATCGTCTTTAAAAAATGATAACAGATGATAACAAAACTATTCAATGTTGATAACTAATTTTTTTATGCGATAACAAGTGAGTTCAAAATGATATCTGAAATAACAAAACTTGTTACTTATTTGATATCAGTTTTTTATTTTACTTTACTAGGGATGTCGGTCAATACAATATGGTCCTGCAATGCTCAGCCTTCATTTTGCCACACCTACTCATGAAAATTTGTTTTGAACTCACATTAATTAAAATTCAAATGTATTCTGGGTGACTGCCGTAATTTCAGCGTAGTTCATTCATGTGAGATTGAGAAGTTTATTACCATTTTGTATTGTATTCGTTTTTTGTATATCAAATTATTATGGCCAATTTAAAAAAAATTATAACAAATATCAATTTATTTAGAATTATGTGTTATGTTTCAGAGTGTCACGGAGAGTATATTCTAAAATTGATCATTAGCATAATTAATAGAACTTGGAACTCCGACAATTATCAAGTTTTTTCCAAGTTGTTTCACAAAACTTTCCTTGAAATTACTAGAAAATAAGAAGAATGATTAGTAATTTCCATTTAATTCCAACTACCTTTATTGCTTATCTTGACAGATACGCGTATTTCGTCTACAATGTGCAGGCTTCTTCAGTGTCGTGTACTAATACTCGACTCCTTGAAATGATGCGAAACAAATTGAAAAAGGTGAAAATTAATATATCAGACATACTTCAGATTTCTTATAATCTTATAATTAGCACAACCGGATGGTTGACCAAAAAATGAATAAAAAAGCTGCATATCTTTTAGTTTAATTTTATCTTAGATTTATTTAGCGTGAAATTGAAATTGTATTGATGAGTTAGGGATGAAATTGCATTCATTATTTGAGAGTTTTATTTTATTTTAACAATGTAGAAAAAACATACCAATTGTTACTTGGTCATGTAATTAGTACATGCCACTTTTGATAACTAAAACAAAAAGAAAATTCAATCATCTTTTCCAGATTAGGATAAATACTAAATCAATACTCAAAAAGGGAATCCTTTCTGATCAATAAGTTCTTTCAATCGCCGTGGTAGACTTTCAACGAGTCGTTGGCACCTTTGGATTGGGATACTGTACCATCTTTCATTTGATGTGCTGTCGTTCCATAAATTCTCAATGTGATTGAGATCAGAACTTCGTGCTGGCCATGTTAAAACAACAATATGCTGATCAACGAGCCACTGCTTCTCAAGTTTAGAAGTATCCTTTGTATCATTATCGTGCATATAAGTCCATCTCAGCGGTAAATTTTCATCAGCAAATGGTTTAATATGTTCTTGAAGAATACGTTTGTATTGATGTTAGTCCATTCTGCCATTGATCTTTACAATAGGTCCAACGTCATGCCAAGAGAATACTGCCCATACCATTATGCTGCCGTCTCCGTGCTTTACAGTCTTTGCTGTATACTTCGGATTTAGCTGTTGCTTCGGTGGGCGCCAAACGTGGCACTTACCATCGGATCCAAACAAATTGAATTTCGATTCGTCACTCCATAATACATTTCGCCAAAAGGAGGCCGGCTTATTGCAAATTTTTTTTGCGAAATGAAGTCGATTCACCAAATTCTTTTTTGAAACCAAAGGTTTGTGTTGAGCAACGCAACCTCTTAGATAATCCCTTACGATCCTGTCACGAATTTCTGTGGAAGTATTGAATGGATTTTTCTTAGCTATGCCTGTGATAATACGATCGTCAACCATTGTTGATTTTCTCACACGTGCTTTTCTTTTGATTTTTGACACAGTTTGATGGTGCTGAACGTAATGAATCGCATTATAAAATAATTTTCAGGAGCAACCAATAGGGTTTGCTATTTCATTCGGAGATTTTCCATTGTTATTGTGGTTTATGATAACTTTTCGGAATGGACGCGAGTAACCAGGCATTTTGAAATGGGTCACTGTAACCCAACAGAGCTATCACCTTCCGACTCCCGGGCTAAGCATGTTTGCCGAGTCGCCAACGGTTCGTTTAACTGCAAACATTTTTCTTCCATAAAAAGACTGCACACACACACACACACACACACACACACACACACACACACACACACACACACACACACACACACACACACACACACACAACACACACATACAAACACACATAAAAACACACATACAAGCACACATACAAACACACATACAAACACACATACAAACACATATACAAACACATATACAAACACACATACAAACACACATACAAACACACATACAAACACACATACAAACACACATACAAACACACATACAAACACACATACAAACACACATACAAACACACACACAAGCACACATACAAACACACACACAATCACACATACAAACACACACACAAGCACACATACAAGCACACATACAAAAAACCATACAAACACACACATACAAACACACACACATACAAACACACATACAAACACACACATACACACACACAAACACACACACACATCCACACACACATCCACACACACATCCACACACAAACACACTCTCACATCCACACACAAACACACACATACAAACAAAAACACAAACAAAAACACACACAAACACACACACACACAAACACACACACACAAACACACACACACACACAGACACACACACACACACACACACACACACACACACACACACAAACAAAAACAAACAGACACGCACCCACACACAAACAAAAACAAACACACACACACCCACACACACACACAAACACACACACACAGACACACAAACACACACACACACACAAACAAACACACACACACAGACACACAAACATACACACACACAAACATACACACACACAAACACACACACAAACACACACATACACACAAACACACACACACTAACACACACACATACAAAAACACACTCAAACACACACACACACACTCAAACACACACACACAACACACACACACACAACACACACACACACAACACACACACACACACACACACACACACACTCAAACACACTAAAACACACTCAAACACACACACACACACACTCAAACACACACTACACACACACACACACACACACACACACACACTCAAACACACTCAAACACACACACAAACACACACACAAACACACACATAAACAGACACACACACACAAACACACACACATACAAACACACATACAAACACACATGCAAACACATACACAAACACACATACAAACACACACACAAGCACACATACAAACACACATACAAAAAACCATACAAACACACACATACAAACACACACACATACAAAAACACATACAAACACACACATACACACACACAAACACACACACACACATCCACACATCCACACACACACATCCACACACAAACACACACACACAAACAAAAACACAAACAAAAACACACACAAACAAAAACACACACAAACACACACACACACAAACACACACACACAGACACACACACACACACACACACACACACACAAACAAAAACAAACAGACACGCACCCACACACAAACAAAAACAAACACACACACACACCCACACACAAACACACACACACACACACACAACACACACACACAAACACACACACACAGACACACAAACATACACACACACAAACACACATACACACAAACACACACACTCAAACACACACACACACACACAAACACACACAAACACACACACACACACACACACACACACACACACAACACACACACACACACACACACACACACACACACACACACACACACACACACACACACACACACACACACACACACACACACTCAAACACACTCAAACACACACACACACACTCAAACACACTCAAACACACACTAACACACACACACACACACACACACACACACACACACACACACTCAAACACACTCAAACACACACACAAACACACACATAAACAGACACACACACACAAACACAAACACACCTTCTGCGAGTCGAGTGGAAGCTTGGAATCACTCCTAAGCGAAAACCGTTTGCACACCCGTGTGGATAACCACCTTTGGCTCTTCCTTCGGGGAGTGACTGAGCTTCTTGGCTCCAGACAGTTCAAGCAGAGGATGCCTAAGATGTGGCGGGGATTCAACAGTGGGCTCTGTTGGATCCCTATAAAAAACCACATATCTGTAAGCAACTCCGTACAAGCGACCTGGTACCGCTTCCAAAGTGCCTTAGCCCAACACCCGGAGTGCCAACCGGCACATCAGGATCGATGCCAGTAACTTCTTGATTATGGCATACTGGCCAACGCAAACGACAACGGACTACGGAATACGAACAGGATGGCAACGATGGGCTGACATTCGTGCTATTCTGCTCCCTGAGTAGAGAAGGGTGACACCAACTTGAAACGGCGAGTAGGCTAATGGTACGTTTGCCTCCATCCCGGTAAAACCTTGGCAGGCCTCCGGATACGTTCATCATCTGTCCATCAAGTCGATGGGTACTAGGCTCGGATGTAACATTCCCGATTTACGCGGAACGAGCCCCAAGGAAGCCAGCGGGAGCTAGCGTTCCTGAATCAGCGAGTGCTCACACCGACCTCAAGCAGCAGCACTGCTCAAGAGTCGAGCGTAGTCGAGGTGAGGCGAAAAGTAAACGAGCTCTACGAATTTGTCAAAGACAAAAACAACGTGCACCTGAAGATTAAGCAACTGGTGACGAGCATCAAGTTTGCCGTTTCAGTTGCGGAACGTGAGCATAAAGCGCTCAAGTTGAGAGTGGAAACAGCCGAGAAGTCTCTGGCGGAAGCCACGGAAAGAGCTACGGCTGAACTTCTAGAGACACCGAAGAGCCACCTGAATACTCGTTCAGAGAAAAGGGGCAGGGAAACGCCAGGAGAAGAGGAAGTCCCGAAAAAACAGAAGAATTAACAGGAGCGCGCCAGCAATCGGAGAGATGACGGATGGCGCACTGTGGAGAGCCAGCAGGCAAAGAAGAAGCGAAAGGAGAAGGAAGAAAAGAAGGAGCAGAAGAAGAAAGAACACCGTTGACCTCAAAGGGAGAAGAAAAGGGGCGATGCGTTGATCGTCGAAGCGAACGAAAAGACATCGTACACTGCGCTTCTTAGAAGACTGAGAGAGGACCCGGAGTTAAAGGAGTTGGGCGAGAACGTGGTGAAGACCAGACGCACCCAAAAAGGAGAGATGCTGTTCAAGCTCAAGAAGGATCCTTCGGTTAAGAGCTCAGAATACAGGGAGCTCGTCGCGAAATCCTTGAGCAGCGAGGTCATCGTGGGAGTTCTTTCACAGGAAGCAGTGGTCGAGGTTGAGGATCTGGACGAAATCACGACTGAAGAAGAGCTGAGGAATGCAGACTTACCAATGCAAGAGGATACAGCTTACTGGAGGCTCTTGCGAAGCTGGATGTAAGGCTTTGCAATGAAGGTACGGTCAGCACATTCCGCAGAGACGGTCGTGAATCGATAATCGATGTCACGTTCTGCAGTCCTTCGCTTACGGAGGACATGAACTGGAGAGTCAGTGAAAAGTACTCCCACAGCGATCACCAAGCGATAACCTTCAGCATCAGCCGGCGAGCCTATACGGTAACGAGGCGAACGAGGACCCGCGAGCAGAAGTGGAAGATACAGGACTTCGACAAGGAGACCTTTATCGAGGCGCTTCGAACATACAGCGGTGCAAATCACGACGCAGAGGAGTTGACAGAAGCGATAGTAATGACTTGTGACGCATCAATGCCAAGGAAATTGGAGCCCAGGTGCCGACGGCGCCCAGCTTACTGGTGGAACGGAACACTCAGTACCCTCCCTGCTACATGCCTCCGAGCGAGAAGAAGTGTCCAGAGGGCAAGAACTGATGCCGAGCGGGGAGAACGGAGACTCGTTTTTCGCGGAGCTCGCGCGGCTTTCAAAAGGGAGATCAGGCTGAGCAAGTCGAACTGCGTCAAAGAGCTTTACCGAGAAGCTGATGCCAACCCATGGGGTAACGCCTATCGAATCGTGATGGCAAAGTTGAACCGTGGAAGGACTTTTTTCGCACCATGACTCAACGTTGTGGCCGCTTACGCCATATGAAGACGAAGAAGCTGAATCCAATGGCTCACGGATCTACAACAAAGGGCTCGTAATAGTTGCAAAGGGTCTGAAGGTGAAGAAAGCCCCTGGCTCGGATGGAATCCCCAATATAGTGCTAAAAACCGCTATACAGGCGTTCCCTGAAATGTTCAGGATGGTGCTACAGAAATGTTTGTATGAAGGCTATTTTCCAGATAGATGGAAGGTCCAGAAGCTGGTTTTGCTACCGAAACCGGGGAAGCCACCAGGGCACCCAGCATCGTATAGACCCATGTTTGTTGGACACCCTCGGAAAGCTACTGGAAAGGATCATCCTCAACAGGCTCACACAGTGCACGGAGAGCGAGAGTGGTCTATCGAGGAGGCAATTCGGATTCTGAAAGGGAGTCTCAACGGCGGATGCAATCCGGACAGTCGTGTATAGTGCAAAGAAAGCATCCACACAAAAGAGGAGAGGAAATCGACTTTGCGCCGTAGTAACAATCGACGTGAAAAACGCTTTCAATAGTGCTAGCTGGGAGGCTATCGCCGTAGCACTGCATAGGATGCGTGTTCCCAGCTACTTGTGCAGGATGCTGAAAAGTTACTTCCAGAACAGAGTCCTGGTGTACCAAACGGAATTGGGCCAAAAAATCAATCACGATTACGGCGGGGGTGCCACAAGGTTCCATTCTAGGTCCAACACTCTGGAACGCGATGTACGATGGAGTACTAACGCTGCAGCTGCCCAGTGGAGTTGAAATCGTTGGATTCGCTGACGATGTAGTGGTCACTATAACTGGCGAGACGTTAGAGGAGGTCAAGATGTTGACGGTGGAGGCGCTGGATACCATTGAAGCGTGGATGCCCTGATAAAAAATTACCTTAAACAAACTGTATCACAAATCCTCCAACCATTTCTTTAATGGTTTGGATGATACCCCAAATAGGCCGTTAAGAAAAATAACCATACGAAATTTATTAGGATGACAGGAGCAAAACTGCAGCTGGCCCATCATAAGACGGAGGTAGTGCTAGTGAGTGACCGGAAAGCCGTTCAACTAGTAAACATCAACGTCGGAGGACACGAAATCGCATCGAAGCGCGCGCTGAAGCACCTGGGGGTAATGGTTGACGACCGTTTAAATTTCAACGCACATGTCGATTACGCCTGCGAAAAGGCGTCCAAGGCTGTCAACGCGATAGCAAGGATTATGCCAAACGTCGGCGGGCCGAGGAGCAGCAAGAGACGCCTTCTGGCAAGCGTTGCAACCTCAACTCTGAGGTATGGAGTTCCGGCCTGGGCCGCAGCGCTGAAAACAAAGCGTAACCGGGATTAACTGAACAGAGTATTCCGACTCATGGCTATGCGGGTCGCAAGCGCCTACCGAACGATTTCATCGGAGGCAGTATGCGTCATCGCTGGGATGATGCCCATTTGCATCACCCTGGTTGAGGATGTGGAATGCTATCAGAGGAGGAATACAAGGAACGTGATGGGTATCGTCAGAACGGACTCGTTGGCTAAGTGGCAGCAAGAGTGGGACAATGCGGGAAATGGAAGGTGGACCCACCGGCTCATCCCAAATGTGTCTCCGTGTTTGTGAATAGGAAGCATGGAGAAGTGAACTTCCATCTGACGCAATTCCTGTCCGGGCATGGCTTCTTCCGGAAATATCTGCATCGGTTTGGTCATGCACCTTCGCCTCTCTGTCCAGAGTGTGGAAACGTAGAAGAGACACCGGAGCACGTCGTCTTCGAATGTCCTAGATTCGAAGAAGCGCGCAGGGATATGCCTGGTATGACCGCCGACAATGTCGTACGCGAAATGTGCCGCGAAGAAGAGAAATGGAACGCTGTCGACCGGGTAGTAACGCGAATGCTGTCCGAACTGCAGAGGAAGTGGCGTAATGATCAACGTTCCAACGCCACTGGCTAGATCGGTTTCGGGAGAAATTCTTTCGCCGGGGAACTCTCCGCCGGAGTAGGCTAGATCCACTGCCGGGGACTAGTTGAGTAGATCTCGAATCAGCACTGGACTGGGTCGTCGAGGCACCAGTGAACCGGACGCCTGGCTCCACCGGCATCGCTGGATTGACTTCGGCACCCTACCGGTTGGCCCGCGAATAACAGAAGAATCGGTCTCGGAAGAATGTCTACCACCAGGGAACTCTTTGTCGGTGTAGGCTAGGTCCACCGTCGGGGACTAGTCGAGTAGAGCGCGGACAAATACTGGATTTGGATCGTCGGGGCGCCAGCGAACCGGAAGTCAGTATCCACCCGGAATCGCCGGACCGACCTCGGTATCCTACCAGTTCGTCCATTGATGTGGGAGGACAATAATGTGCGAGGTTCGTCCATTGAGGTGGGAGGTCAATTAACCGATTACTTATTGAAGCCAAAGGGCTCAGCATGTCGATCGTTGATTGGCGAAAATTATGCTAACAATATAACTACAGGAGCCGAAGGGCTCGGCATGATGGGAGCCAAAGGGCTCAGCTAAAATAAAACTATAAATGGGACGAGGTGCACATTGCACATAACACCTCCCCTCCGAAGTAATACTGCATGGTAGTCCCGGAGGGGAAGCTCAAGTGATGATGAACTAGGAGAGTGTTTTTTAGTGGGTAGGCACACAGGTGAATCCCACACAGCGCCAAAAAACAAACACTGGCATGTGCATGAACAATTAAAGGCCAGTCTTTAGAAGATTTTTGAACTCCTAGCTGCATGAAAAAAAAAACACACACACATACACAAACACATACACATACACATACACATACACATACACATAAACATACACCTCCACATACACATACACCTCCACATACACATACACCACCACATACACATACACCTCCACATACACATACACCTTCACATACACATACACCTCCACATGCACATACACCTCCACATACACATACACCTCCACATACACATACACCTCCACATACACATACACCTCCACATACACATACACATACACCTCCACATACACATATACATACTCATACACATACGTACACACATATACATACGTACACACATATACATACACATACATACACAAATATACACTCATATACACACACACACACACACAGCCACACACACACAGCCACACACACAGCCACACATACAGCCACACACACACACACACACACACACACACACAGCCACACACACAGACACACACACACCCACACACACACACACACACACACACACACACACACACACACACACACACAGCCACACACACACACACAGCCACACACACACACAAACACACAGACACACACACGAAAGAAACACACATACACGGAAAAACACACAAACGGAAAAAAACACACACACCCGGAAAAAACACACACACACATGGTAAAAACACAAGGAAAAAACAAGCAAAAAACACACACACACGGAAAAAACAGACACACGTGGAAAAACACACACACACACATACACGGAAAAAACACACACACTCATTTTTGCAAGGCACAGCCATTAGACAGTGGATTGTCCTCTACGTATGATTTGATCAAGTTAGACATCTGCCAGTATAATTAGGTTGGACAAGGTTACCTCTTCCATCTTTTGAAGCACGCTGTGCATCCAATAATTCCAAGAGTCGCCGTGAATTTGCATTAGTTCCATTCGTAAATGATATTGTTTCGCAACGCGTTGATTCAGTAGAACTTTTATCTAAGCTCAACTTTTACATTCCATCCCGGCAACTAAGAAATAGAAATATATTTACTACAAGCCATCATCGCCCAAATTCTCTAATCTGACCGATAGACAGCATCCGTCTCTGGAAAAACTGGATTTCCGGAACCGTGTTCCGAAAAACTTATAAAAGATTTCAATAGAAAACCAACAATAATCATGCTTAAACTCGTAGAATGAATACACAGGAATACGTGAGATTTTCATATGACAATCCGGCGACTTGATCCTGGAACGGTTATTCCGGAGTAGGTTCCCACGGGATCACGGATGGTCTAATAACTATAGCAAACTTTCTTCTGGAACAATTTAAAGAATTTTGACATCCATATTGCTAGGGTTCAATGCAAATCATTTTCTGGCCGTTCAAGGATTAAGGCACCGGATTGTCAGAATTCCTGTGTATTCTGTGCACGACTTTAAGTATAACTACTGCTGATTTTTTCTTGGAATGTTTTATAAGTTCCCATTTTCGCAACACGGTTCCGAAAAACCACTTTCCGGGTTTCATAGCAATGGTCATTCAAGTTTCGTGGGTAAAAATATACCCTGTTGGCCTCTTAGAGCTGTTTTTTTTATACACAACGCTTAATGACAGGAAGCTGGTAATACCACTCTCTAAATCGCTTCAATCAGGTGCCCTGATGGTCCCATCCCTGCCCATTGCATTTAATATATCATTAATGCATAATATACGTTTAAAAGTTTTTTTTCTCTATTATTGTATCTTACCTTACCTGGTCTACCTACTTACCTGTCGACCAGAACGCATACCCGTAACCACTCCTCGGGATTCTTACTTTCCTTGAGGAGTCTGTTATTCTTTGGAAGCTGCTCCATAACTATTTTATCCTACGAAACTTGCAGAAGTGTACGTCATCAGCGCTGGCATGAAAAAAAAGACGAAAAGCAGATTCCTCTC
Organism: Aedes koreicus; assembly: GCA_024533555.2. Classification (NCBI taxonomy): domain Eukaryota; kingdom Metazoa; phylum Arthropoda; class Insecta; order Diptera; family Culicidae; genus Aedes; species Aedes koreicus. The sequence goes on from JAHHFK020003655.1 coordinate 79,085, forward strand.
GTCCACTGCGGTTCTTTGTCAATTCCGCACGAACAAGTCGATAGAAAAAATCATAACGTGGTTTATGTGGGCTAAAACTTACTAAGATGTATACATGCGAAGATGTCTGCAGATTGTGGTCATGGTGTTTGTAATTCAAACTGTTCGTATTCGAATGTTAAACATTGCAAAAGCTTGGACCAATAGGGCTCATTTTGCACGTATAGTATGCAAAAAAAGTTTATCCACCCCAGTGAAAAATTGGATTGCTTCAAAATAAAAAAAACAAATTCTTTTGCATTAACTTGGATAATTTTTTTTTTGCATACTGTAAGTACAAAATGTACTTACGTGGCAAAATGAGGGGTGTACAATGTCAAGTTCAATAAATCATTCGCACGTTAGAACTTCTATCGCATTATTCCGGTGTAAGGAGGGAAAGCTCGAGTGCTTGGCAGGCGACTTGAAGTAGATACTAGCTCGACGGCTAAGTCGCTCACTCGCTATGAAATAGTCCGGCTGATGATAGTCCGGCAGCGGCGAGACAAGGGCTCACGGATGCCCTACCAGCTGCCGAAATACGGGTGTGTGATGGTCCTGGGGCAGCGTTTGAACGATCGATTTCTTTTCGTTCGTTTCTCTTTTTCTAGGCGTACTACGCAGGCCTATCCTAACTCCTGGGCCGCTCTAAACTAATATCAACCTGCCTACTGTTAGGTGTATGGCACCAGAATTTGGGAGAACACTTCCAGCCACCAACCACCAACGGCTATACAGGCCTACCGACTCTATTGGTTCTTCTCGCTGGGTCGCTATCGACTGGTACAGAGCTATCGATCTACCTACCCAGTATACAGTAGGTGTATGGCACCAAAAATTTCTCGTCATGAGGTACCTCAATGTTATACCAATGTCCGGTTGAACTAGTATTGTACCATTAGTTCGTAGCTATGGTTCCTCTCGTACTGGATAGCGTTCGTAGGAGGGTAGAACCAACTATTCTCATGACGGTCTAAGCCTTGCTCACGTTGGCTACATTAAGAGAGTAATATTTTTTTAGCTACAGGCTACAGTGACTAGCTAACGCCCCATTTTGCCATACCATTTTGGCAAAATTTAGAAAAATGAAATCTTTTTGCAGTAATAATGCACAACGCAACTCTCTTGAGAGGATCGATCAATGCAGATTGGTTTCTGAACGCTAGATTTCCTTTTTAATGAGTCTCAATCAATGTTACTATTGATTATTTTTTTATTTCTTCAAAGTGTCTCATTGATCACTATTTTTATTATTTTAGTTTGAGCCCTTTGAGGGATGGTGGTCTGCTCATTTGGCGAAAGAGCAGATCATCATTTCAATAGCACAGCATTGTTTCTATTCGTATAGATTTTAGCGAAGTATAACCTTTGACTATTTAATAGTAATAATAGTAATAATGAAATCAAATGCTAATTTGAAATGCACTATAATCTATAGTTGTGACGCTCACTTCAATCCGTTTACAAGTATGTCACGATCCGGATGCTCGCGTTGCCTGAAAATGTGTACATCGGCGCTTTTACGCCTCTGCAATTAATCGATTTCGATATCATAGCGTCGACTACACCGCAGGTACTCGCACGTGGCATTTTATGTTAATCGACGCTATTAACCCGCATAATCATTATGCCGCTCCATAACTAGCAGGAACAAAAAATTAAGATCCTAATTGAATGTGCAAAAGATGAGATGTTGAACAATGCATCGAAAACTCGCACGATTTCTTCCATTGTATTATGCTGTTCGTTTGTGATGTGCCTAGAATTTACCTAAAAGAAGCACGCGGTAAATTTGTTCTGTCCCATAGAGCACAAGGGTGTCTTCAAACGTGAGTTTTCGCTAACCTTTGAGACGCGCAGTGTCAATTGCAGACATCAGACCCATAAATAAACATCACGGCGTGAGAGTACCGATGCAGAAAATAAACAGTATGGTGGTGTAGATTGATTCTTTTTGTGTAGTCCCTTCTAACCTGAAATAATCAAGCTATCAATTTAGTGGTGAAGTGTTCGTAATGATGAACTAATGCCCAAATTTAATTTCTGATTTGATCTGCACGACACGTTTCACTTTTAATTGTTACTGTGACTCATTCGTCTTTGAACTGCAACTCGGCCTTTCTGAATTTAACAAAACTTAATGAAAGTTCTTCAATTAATTATATTATTTCATAATTGTCCTCCAGTTTACTCAGCGAAAGCAAGTAAGACAGAACATCTTAGTCTGACATTGTGTAATCATTTTTCAAATAACAGGATGGACCTTAAATAGGTCCATTAAGAATCGAAACGTTGGATAAGGAAAACATAAATCTGGTTTTGCTAAACTAAGACCGAAGGGTCAATCCATTAGATAATGATCCAACACAGTCGAATCTTTCCATCAATGAGTGGGTACAATTATTGTTTAAGTACATACGGGATCAAGTCCAGATGACTTCGAAGTTTTCTGAGCACAAACCTCAAATACTATCAGGATTTCAGGCGTGAAATTTTCAAGAATTGTTTGCTCCACTGGAGCATTCTTGAAAAACGTGAAGTTATAATTAACCAAACCTATGAATCATATGGAAAAAGGCTCTCCAGTTTCACCTTAATCATTTTTCACGAATATAACAACTGACAATAAATCCATTTCTTTTTTCAAATGTTGATACAATTGCTAGCTTTCCAATCTATCTCCATAGAACGGTTTCGTCTCGTGCTGGGTGAGGAAGTGATAATCAAGGGATAGAGGGAAATCGAACACGGTCAAAGGGAATAGCGCGTCAATGTTTGTACAATCATGGGCATCAAGCGTGCTAAAGTGTGCGGGTACAAATTAAAAAGGGAAAAGATCCGAACCCGAATTTCAAACGAGTCACAAGCAAGAAAATCGAAGAATTAAAAGTCATTATTTATTTATTTGTTTTCTTACAAAAAGGGCGTTACGAGTGTATTTATTTTTGCAAGAAGTTTTTTTTTTATATGTATAAACCACAGTTTGCCCAGATATGATTTGGAGGAAAGGGTAATACATTTGCTTTAATTTTAGCTTTTGAGCTTGGGCTGTGAAAGAAGTGTGGATTTATTGAGTGTATAATTATTTGGAAGTGATGTTGAAGTGTGAGAAAATGTTGGCTTCCTTTTAAATGCTCTACCAACACAAAAATTCGGAAACTTGTGTCGAGTCGGAGATTTGGTAAATACTTTCCAGAGTGCTTTGTGGGATGTGCCCTTTTGTGAGGTGAGTTTCATGTCTACCTTTTGCTCTGGTACGTCCAATATAGCACATGCATCAATACTGATCTATGAATATTCAGACTTTAGCGATCCCTTTGGCCTTAATGTTGATTTTTTCTTTTGCTCCGAGTAATGATCGCGTGGGCAGAACAAAGACTCGCGTAAAGTTGTCTTCATTAGAGAAAGAGATGAACGTAGATATGCGGTGCACTTCGACACGAACTTACATAATTATTATTTTTCTAGCCAGATCTCACGCAACGTTGATCCATAGACCACACATGAGCTTGAAATATAATAATAAATTTAGTTAGTACTTTTCGGTATAAACCCAGTTCTTTCAGTCAATTGAATTGGTTTGTTCCGCATTCAATGAAAGAAAAGGTAACTTGAAGATATTCCTAGGTAAGTTTGCAGATCCGTTTTTATTCTTTTTTTTCAGGGATTTTTTGCTGTTATGAAACGCTAATTACAGTTAACACGATTATACTATGTTTTAACAATAAATAAATTACAACACTGTTGATTGATTATAAAATGGGATATACACTCAACCAAACTACCTTAAGATAATCATAAGGTAAACCTTATAAGACATCGAAAAAAGATCAAATTGCATTTTCATCGCCCAGGTAACCAATAAGCAGTTCCGAAGCGTCTTTACGGCAGCCTATCAAGCAATTAAGTCGCCTTAAATGCAATATAAATGCCACTTTTGGCCCAATATACGGCGGCTTTACTGCAATGCTATGATAATGCTTCATTAATGCTATTTTGCATTCGAAATGCTTATTACAGGCTACAAGCATTTAAATAGCATTTGAAATTCAACTTTACAACATATAGCATTCAAGATGCTGATATAATGCTGATATAATGCTTGTAGCATCTGAAATGAAGATTTAGGGTTGATTTACTGCATATGCTAATGCTTAGTAGTTACCTGGGCGAGTACAGGGTGCGGCAGAAAATAATGCGAAAATTTGTTCTATTTCTTTCAAGTCCCATTTTCAACTAATTCATGCAATAATATCAACATTTTCGAGTGCAATTATCTTTATAAAGTCCTTTTAAACAAATTTATTCAATGTGTCCTCCATTTTTATAAATAACATCCTCGAGCCGACGCCCGAAGCCAGAGCATTTCGGACGTAGTCCTCCGACATTGACTGCCATGTGCGTGTTATGGTTGACTTCAGGGTTTTCACACTAGGGTGTGGTGCTTCAACATATGCCCAAATCGAATAATCCAACGGATTAAGATCTGTACTGCTAGGGGGCCACAAATCCTTCGGCCAAAACTTCATGTTATCGTTCAACCATTGTTGGGTTCGATTGGACGTGTGACACGGCGCTCCATCCTGCTGTAGGACAACATATTGGTCCTCGGAGAAGTTGGCCTTCTCCCAGGGAAGCACTTGGTCCTTTAAAATACCGATATACACTTCGTTATTGATTTTAACTCCAGCATAAATGAAAACAGGCGGCATTTTCAAACCGTTGGACGCCACCAAGCCAAAAATTTGAATTTCACTTTTTCCGGAACGTTCTCCATTTTCTGCGGTGAAATGAACCGGTCCGTGCGGCTGTTGGCCTTACCATCGATGCTGAAAAGCTTTTCGTCGGAGAACAGGATTATCATTTTTTCCTTCTTCAACAAGGAAAGCAATCTCTTGGAACGAGTCACTCGTAGTTCCTTGAGCCGGTCCGTAATCAAGTGGCGTTTCACTCTGGCTCTGGAAGATGCATGCAGGTCTTCTTTGATGATTTTCCGAATGGATTTCTCCGAAATATTGGCTTCCTTTGCAAGTTTTCTTATGGAACGCACCGTGTTGCGAGCAATTTTTGCACGGACCGATTTGACGAATTTGCAATAAAACAAATAGAATGTTTGGATGCCGCACTTGAAAGTAAACATAAACAAATACACTTTCGACTGAAATTAGTCACTAGCTACACGAATTAACCCAATACTCAAGTTTGAACATTTTCGCATTATTTTCTGCCGCACCCTGTATCTTATAAAATTTGGATAAACGAGTATGAAATTCTCAACAATCAAAAGATAACCGAGGAAAGATTGAATTATATAAAAAAAAATCATAGGGTATTATTGTGGATTTTGCTATATTTCTTGGCTCAGTGAACTTATCGGAAGGAAACCAAATTTATATGGTAGTTTTGTAAATGTAATCAGTTTAGTTTAAAAACTTTCTTTAAAAACCTTGACATCAACACCCTTCATAAGAGCTTGTACAGCCGTATCCAGTGCCCATTTCTCAATTCCTTACTTCCAAAGCCCCATTCGCTTGGTCTTTCTAATTTCTCATTTCGTCATGGCTCTATAACTTATGGGTAGCGCTCAGGATAGCTCAGTGGATTCGTGTATTCCGGAACAAAATCCACTGAAATAAACTCATACCACTCCAGCACGCTTTTAGCGTAGTATACTTCATGATATATCATGAAGCCAATTCTGACCAATACAATGGGTTTTTATAGTGGTCTCAAAAACGAAAAAAGGCGTGTTTTCCAGTTGATGGTGCCATTTGTCACGAAAGGATCAATGCCTTACCACAAGAACATATTGCCTCCCAAATGTCGTACTTTGATGCGTGTTTCGGCCGTTCCTCCTTTGAAGTAAACATTTACATCAAACCTAATTATTTGATGTGTAATACTCTTGGCTTTGCAACTGCTAGAAGTCAGCAGTTTTCCTACAGTACGATTCGATAACTCTGGATTTTTCATATGAGTGAAAAATATCCTTTCACGCACGGTTTTTCGGGTTGTTTCCATCTCGCCAAGAATTGCACTTACAACTATACAACTGAGGGAATGTAAACAATACACTTCGAAGATATACTGCTTAAAATTTGGTTAATATGTGTCAAGTTCGAAAAGAGTTACCCAAGTTTGAAAATGTTGCAATTGGTATTGATTTGCCCTTTATTCCATTGATTCAATCAAAAGTGGTTTTCGGCAATGTTGTATCTGGTAAAATTTCTCAAAAGCACCGACCGTCATTGCTGCCAATAGCTAGGAGGAAGACCGTAAAGATATAATCTCAATTCCTTGGTAATTCATTAAGTGTCTGTAATGAAAATTATGAATGTCGACATTGGGACAGTAATCATCTGTCAGTTTCATGCTCAAACGAGCAAGAGAACTGTCAAAGTTTTAACATTTAACCTTAAAATGGCCAATACAGGACGATTTTGCAAATAAGTGAACTCTTTGCATCCTTAATCTGATTCGCAGTGAGCTGGAACTGAATCTTGCTTTAGAATGGTGATTACTCAATATGTCATCTTTCTTTCTTAGCATTTCAAGCTTATTGCTTTCACAATTCGCTTGTTGCTTGCCCTCATCTTAGTGTTCTAAATTCATTTTCAAAGTTATTAATTTCGATGCCAGGTACCATTTTTGCATTAGTATGATTGTGTGGGTGTCGAGAAATTTTCCTTAAAGAAAAATTCCTAGACCAGACCGGGAATCGAACCCAGCCACGTCCAGCATGGTGTTGCTTTGTAGCTGCGCCTTTACCGACTGAGCTAAGAGAGGACCCCATTACTTAATATGTATGTTAGCTAACATTGTTCCATAGTATCGCAGGTAAGCAAGGAATCACTTGTGCAAATTTATATTCAATCCTCTAATCTTTAAAAAAGCATTGTTTAAGGTGTAAGGCACGCCGTGTTATTTACTCTATCTTGCGCTTCTTTTTATATGTTTTCGTCTTGAGCTGTCTGGAACATTAATTTAAATTTTTAAGTAAGCACTTAGATTCATATCTCAATATCTTATAGTGAGTAGCAATTTAGATTTATTTAAAAATAGCGAAATATAACGGCAGCTGTGCACGGAAAAAAAATCCGTTCTCATATTCCAGAATTAAAAATCATGACATCGTGAACTAACGTCATTCCTTAAATCACACTTTCATGAAAAGAAGCACGATTCTCAATTCTTGTCTGTTTGGCATTTCGCAACACAATAAAAATGACTCGGAAAAATGATCCTCGTATTATAATATCGTGACATCATAAATCCTTTTGCGTGATTTTGTCCCTGTTTTCGTAAACGTTGTTCAAGAACTGTCATTTTGTTGTAACGCTTGTGAAAACTCTAGTCAGTGGTTGTTGTGAGGTGTTGTAAACAAGAGTGAAAGTTTTTTTTTTTTGTCTGGTTTATCGAGATTTTCAGCCTCGGGCTGGTTCATCTCCCGTCGTAGTCACTCAAATGCATCTTTTTGGGTATTTTCGTAACTTGTCCGGGGGTGAGATTCAAACTCGTGACTTTGGCGTGAGAGGTATGGATGTTAACCACTACGCCGGGGTCGCCCCCTTAGAGTGAAAGTTTTAAAATGCCGACAAAAGAATCGCTTTGCTGCTGCGTCAAAGGCCGTCAAATGAAAACGCCGATACAATTTCGATTGAGCAGGAATCCGTTGAACCATTGGTTGGAAACATTACAACTTGACCGTTAGAAAAACCAGTTGAAATATTGGATCAAAGTGACTGCAACGTCAGTGAAAATGATCAGGACGTTAAGTATGTTTAAATTGAAGAAGGAGATAAATTTCCTCCTCAGGATGCAATCACCGATGCTTTTGAGGAACCTTATGCTTTTGAGGAACTTCTGGCACTGAGAGGAGTTGAAAACTACTATGACATGCTTATAAATGTGGATGGTATTGAAAGCAGACAGGTGTTTTCCGAGATGGACAGGGACGATATCAATCGGTTTTGCTTTTAGCTTTTATTTAGCTTTTAGCTTTTATTTAGCTTTTAGCTTACCTGGTTTGTATATTAAACTGTATTGTAAGTTAACTCGTTCATTGCTCGATAACAACTAATGTTCCATAGAAACAATTTTTTCCTCCGGTGACTCTTCAATTCCTGACGAATACTTCGACATGGCAGAAATATCATGTTTACCTAAAGGTGGTTAAAATCATCTTTTCATGTTAAATGTTCTTAAATTATGCTCACAATATAATAATATAATATATAATGATCCCAACTGTAGAGAAGGTAGAGTTAGCTGTTGATCTAGTGCCAAGAGACGCGGTCGATTTAGACATTTTCGACATTAACGCATCAATGGTTGAAGCAGCCCTACCGAAACATAAGCAGTTTTTTCAGCCTGGCCCTGATGGCATTCCCTCATGTGTGTTCAAAAAGTGTAGCTCATTTTTGGTTGCTCCTCTTCAAGCAATTTTCCACCAATCACTTCAGCATCAACTTTTCCATCCGCCTGGAAGACATCTCATATGCTCCCGGTGCATAAAAAAGGTAATAAGTTAGACATTTCAAACTATCGTGGAATTACTTCTTTGTCGGCTCGATCCAAATGCCATGAAATGAGTGTGAATGTTGTACTATTCAGTTCGTGCAGGAACTACATAAGTGAATCTCAGCACGGATTCTATCCCAAGCGATCCGTAGAAAGTAACCTATGTGAATTTACCTCTTCTTGTATCGGAACTTTGGGCGATGGAGCTAGGTTGATGCCGTATACACCGACATAAAAGCTGCCTTTGACACTGTGAACGATAATATCCTTCTGGCAAAGCTACTTCGAGTTGGCGTGTCAAACAGAGTATGCAATTGGCTCTGCTCGTTCCTAAGCAACAGACAACTCAATGTGAAAATTGGATCAAAATTGTCTACTCCTTTCTCTCCGTGTTCTGGTGTACCACAAGGTAGCAACTTAGGTCTACTGCTGTTCGTATTATTTTTCAACGCCGTGACGATCCTGTCAGCAAACGGTGGAATACTGATTTATGCAGACGATTTGAAAATTTATCTCGTTGTACGTAATGAAGCTGATTGTAGGCAACTCCAAGAGTTACTAGATCGATTCGCTCGTTGGTGTAGGTTCGACCTTTCTTAAAGTCAGTGTATCGAAGTGTTGTTTAATCTCGTATCGGCGGCTCAAAAAGCCTATTATGTACCGCTACACGATTGAAGGACAAGAACTTGGGCGCGTTGATAAAGTCAAAGATTTTAGAGTACTCTTGGACCACCAACTCACGTTCAAGCTGCAATTACTCAGCCGTAGTTGACAAAGCCAACCGAACCGCCAACTTGGATTTATTTTGAAAATCGCCAAAGATATCAATGATCCAATGTCTACGCGCTCTCTATTGCTCTCTAGTTAGATCAATTCTCGAATTCGCATCAGTGGGTTGGTCATCATACGAAGCTGTGTGGATGTTTAGGATCGAATCTGTGCAACGCAAATTTGTTCGTCACGCACTAAGAAACTTACCAATAAACCATCCGCTAACTTACCCTATAAAACTTCCGCCTTACGAGCATCCCTGTGCATTACTGAGCATTGAACCACTGACGAATAGTCGTAAGATGAATCAAGCCGTATTTGGTACCGAAATCGATGTCCTGCCTTGCTGGAGCGTATGAGGATTTATGCTCCAGAACGTGTATTGCGGTCACGACTGCTAATTCAACCTTCTTCTCCGAGAAATACTCTATATGGCTCCAACGATCCCGTGAACTCAATAAGCAGAAAAATTTAATTAGAATATCATATTTTTTATTTTAACCAGCTTACGCTTACGATCTCTAAATGTATTTAACTAAGCTAGGATAAAAGTATACTTACAGGCTATTTGTTAAATTCGTGAATTTTGTTCTAATATTCATGAACAAAATTTTCATTCCAAATACAGGCCATGACCTATGTGTCTGCTTTTGTGAACTGTATCACGATATTAATTCCATTTCAGAAACTTTAATCATTACGTATTCATGACTATCAATAAAACTGTTCACGATTTCAGGTTACACGTTGCATGCAACTACTGTAAAGGGTGTCCACAGTTAAATTGCATCACTTTCAATAAGCTGTAACATTTCGCCCTTTGGGTTGATTTCAACGAAATTTTGGGTTGAAATGACCTCAGCCGGTATTGTTTACACTGCGTGAGTTTCATTGTGAAATGTGTCGTAGATTCGAAAATGGAGTCGAAGGAACAACAAGTGCGCGAGAACATTTTGCACACGTACCTCGACAACCCACTTATTTCGCACCGAGCCATCGGAAAGATGTTGAAAATTCACCAGTTTACATTGTCTCGTGTCATAAAACGTTTCGGGGAACAGTTAACTGTCGATCGGAAGAAGGTGAGTGGTAGAACAAGTGTTTCGTACTGTGTGAAGGATCACAAGCGAGTGGTTGCTGCCTTTAAAGGCAAACCCAACTGTTCCGTTCGGGATGTCGCGAAAAAGCTTCACTTGACCAAAAATTTCGTGCAGAAAGCCAAGAAACGAGCCGACCTCCGTTCATTCAAAGTTCAAAACCGCAATGAAAAACAGAATAGGACAACTAAAACACGTGCGCGTAAGCTGTACACACAAATGTTGACGAAACCACACTGCTGCATCATGGACGATGAAACACACGTAAAAGCGGACTTAAAAAAATTCCCGGCAACCAGTATGTGACTGCGAAAGACAAGTTCGATGTTCCAGAGTCTCCCAGAAAACAGCAAGCGTCAAAGTTCCCCAAGAAATTCATGATTTGGCAGGGGATTTGTTCGTGTGGTAACTTCGTGGCAACTTCAACTGTAAATTGTCAGGTATACATGAATGAATGCCTGAAAAAACGACTGCTTCCGTTTCTCAAAACATACAACGTTCGTACATTTTTTGGCCAGACCTAGCCTCTTGTCACTACTCCAAGGATGTTCTGGAGTGGTACAAGACGAATGGTGTCAATTTCGTGCCGAAGGATCTTAATCCCCCAAACTCTCCAGAGTTGCGGCCAATTGAAAAATATTGGGCTATAATGAAGCACGAACTTCGTAAGCATCCTAAAGTTGTCACTACAGAACAGGAAATGTTGAAGTCATGGTTGAAAGCGAAAAAAAAATGTCGGTTCAAGCGTTGTACAAAATCTTATGCGTGGTATTAAGAAGAAAGTTCGGGCTTTTGGATTTGGTAAAGAAATACAGTGAAATAAAAATACCTAAACCAAGATTATACATTGTATTTCATTCCCTGAATATTTCATCACAATCGATTGAGAGACTTGTTTTTGAGGACGAGTTTAAAGTGATGCAATTTAACTGTGGACACCTACTTTAGACTTCATGAACAAGTATAGTAGTGTTTTTTAGTTTAAGGAAGAAAATCGTAATTGATCATCTAACTTCAAAAAGTCATTTGAAATTGACTATTCTGTGAAAATGATTTTTTTCAAATCAGTGTGCAATCGCAAAGTCTTACTTCACTCAAGGTAGTTTCATAAAACACATAATTACTTTAGTTTGAACAGGTAGTTATTGTTACCTCTCGAGCCTTTAATATAACATCATAATTTACACAGTGATCAAAAGAGCCACTAGTGTTGCTTTAATTTGATTTTCATTTAAAATCATCCCCACCTTTTTAGAGAAATTTTTATCGAGCTTACTGAGAAATCTTGGAACATAAGCACAGGTATATACACATGCACATACACCTTCGTCGATGAACCAAACCTTGGAGGTAACTGTTCTCATCTTAATCTCAATTGTTCCTTTATTCCTACTACGCTAATCTAGAGATTTGTCAAGTAGTAAGACCGATTGAAGTCTGCTTCGTCTGCTCGTTTGAAACACAGCAACTTTTTCAACACGACTTTCCAATAGCAACAACAACCATGCCCCTTGCACATGATAATTCCCCAAGTAACATTGCCAAAACCATCCAGCTTTATTAAGTTTTATTAAAGTTTTATGAAAGCCACTAGAAATCAATTCAGCTTTATTATGGCAGCAAGAGATGCCAATAGGTTTCACATTTTAGTCAAGTTTATAAGAACCTACACAGCTTCTTTACAACGATCTTAAAACCTTGACTTCTAAAATTCCTTTTACTCCTATCAAAGGTTTTATTTTGACTTTATTAACTCATAAAATGCTGTTTTGAAATGCCGTTTTAGGACTCATTCATATTATCTTATTATGGTCAGTTGAAAAAGCATTTTAAAACCATTTTGCCTCCAGTAAATGCATTAAACGGCTAACTGGCATTGAGGAAAGCTACCAAGCGACCAGATAGTTTTATAGTAGCCATTGCTAAGATAAATTGGCTTTTTGGCAAAACTGTGATTTTTTGCAATCGCCATATTGAAATATATGAAATAATTGAAATGTGGAAAAATAAATACACCAAATTTTAAATGTAATACAATTGAACTGTAGATCTGAGACAAACTTCGGTATTCGTTTAGATAACCTTATTGAATTCCATCAATTTTCAGGAGTTTCATGATTAATTTACGGAATATATTTCTTTCAATTTTGTTTTTCTTGTTGTAAACTCGCATAATTTCCAAGGCGCATTAATTTTCAGCTCTTATCGTGCCAATATTCACCATAAAATTAAATGCGCATATGATTTGGAGCATGATACGCTATTAAAAAAACTCAATTTGTTTTATATATTTTGCTCTCAATCATAATTTCCCGCAACAGTAGAGCTTTTTTCTGAGCCATTATTTACTGTTGAATGAATCAGAAGAGCAACAAAGCAAAACAACAAAAACCAACCACGATATCGCCGTGAAGTTTGACAGCTGTGGCCATTTAGCCCTATGCTGGTTTTGATGGCGGCCAATAGGTTTTATGATGGTTCTCAAGTGGTCATAACATCTTTCACTAGAACATTTTCAAAATCTTTATGGTCTTAGAAAGGTTTTATTAATTTGTTTTCACAACCGTCTATAGAGTGGGCCACTTTGTACATATTTCGGCTTTAAAGATGCATAGAGGAGGTGTTGGTGGACAAAACAGTTTTGAATGTAGTGTCATCAACAAAGCCGGGAGGAGTGCTATACGGCTGGAATAGAACTGAAATTGTTACTTGGGTTGTTTCCAGGTGAGGTTTGAGGTTTTTGTAGAAAATAGCATATCACTATAATATAGTATGATTCTTCAAATCATTTCAAATTAAAATGCGCTTGGTAAGCAATTTTCTTAATGTAGCCGTTTTCAAGATTATTTGAATTTTATACCAGCAAAAAAAGGTTTTTCATGAAAATATCCCTCTTTTACAAGTTAGTCGTGATTCTCTATCAAGAACGAGAAGTTTTTCATAAAGTGCATAAGATTTCATACAAGTTACCTATTGACACCAAGAAGATTGAACGTACTCTTTTCATGCATTGGGTGAAACGAAAAGAATATTATAATCTACACACACTGAAAATTTAGTTTCGTAAATAAGCTTTCACTAGTTTCGTAAACATGGTGTTTAGTTCATAGAACAAATGTCTCGTAAATTATTCGAAACATTCATATTGCTTGTCATCTTGTGAAATGCTATCATTAAAACTTTTTGTACAATGCACGGAATGAATTTCGTGAAGACGTGGCTGGGTAGCTCAGTGGTTACCCGTTCTGCTTACTGAGCAGATGATCGGGAGTTCAGTCCCAGGCCCGTCCCTTTCCTTGCTATTTGTCACTTGCTTCTTTCTATCACCACTAGATTTAAAATAAAACAAAAAGCAGTCTACTGCGCTTTCATTGATCGCATTACTTACCACAGTGAATCCATGATCTAAAAATAACCTGCCTTACTAACACAAAAAACTATCCTTCCCTTGACAATCATGGAGAAGCAGAGGTAAACACGGTCTCTAACCAATGATTGTCAAACTAATCATCCTTCCCTCCTCCCCGAAGACCGTAAGGACGTGGCCGGCGCCTGTACTGATCTATAAATAGAATGCTCTAGTGAACTTGTACATTGAAGATGTAAAGCTACTCCCAAGCTCCATCTATGTGGTTCTCTGTGCAATTACACTAGTTCTGATCAGTAACGGAGTAGCAACTACGAAACGGACGGGTTTTTTTTTAAATAAAGGGCGAACACGAAATTATTGCGACACCGAAAATGTCATGCCAATTTTCTTATAATGTTTAGAATCAAACCAAAATTTTAGGGTAGTTTTATACATATATTTACTTCAAAAATCAAAAGAAAAGTTAATCGATGGAGCCTTGAGTGTAAAATTGAACGCATTTTCGCTTGATGCCCTCCATCAAAGTCTTTACAGTGTCATCCGGTACCAGTTTCTCAGTTTTTTTTTTTCATTTTCTTAACATGTCCTTCTCGTCTTTGACTGTCTTCTTGCTCTTCCGAAGTTCCCGCTTCATCATTGCCCAGTACTGCTCCACCGGGCGCAGCTCCGGACAGTTTGGCGGATTCATGTCCTTTGGAACAAAATGGACAGAATTGGCCTCATACCACTCCAGGACACTTTTAGAATAGTGGCATGATGCCAAATCTGGCCAAAATAGCGGAGCTTCGTCGTGCTGCTGCAAGAACGGCAAAAGGCGCTTCTCGAGGCACTCAGATTTGTAGATCTCGCCATTTACTGTGCCCTTTGTCACGAAAGGCTCACTCCTCAGTCCGCAAGAGCAGATGGCCTGCCAAATGAGATATTTGGAGGCGAACTTCGACATTTTCTTCTTCTTAAATTTGTCGTCCACATAGAACTTGCTCTTGCCGGTGAAAAACTCCAACCCCGGAATTTGCTTAAAATCGGCTTTTATATACGTTTCGTCGTCCATCACACAGCAGCCATATTTTGTCAGCATCTTCTCGTAGAGCTTCCGTGCCCGAGTTTTAGCCGTCGATTGTTGCCGCTCATCGCGGTTTGGGAAGTTCTGTACCTTGTATGTATGTAGTCCAGCTCTCTTCTTTGCATTCTGGACGTAGCTCTGCGACATGCCGATCTTTTTAGCCAAATCACGGCTTGAGACGTTGGGATTTGCTTTAATCATCCGCTTCACCTTTCCCTCCGTCTTTTTGTTCTCCGGTCCCGGTTTTCTTCCAGCTCCTTTGCCGTGGTCCAACGTCAACCGCTCCTGGAACCGCTTCAACACTCTGGAGACGGTTGAATGGTGAATGTTCAACATTTTTCCCAACTGCCGGTGCGACAGGTCAGGAAATTCCAGGTGTTTGGAAAGAATTTGTTCTCTCGACTCGCGTTGGTTCACCTCCATTTTCGTTGAATCGAAAAACACGACTTCGAGTTTGACAGCATGTAAACAATACACATCAATGAGAAAGTGTGCAAAATTTGATTGATTTTTACCCAATGGTAAAAAAGTTATGCCCTGTTGAATGTGTCGCAATAATTTCGTGTTCGCCCTTTAAGTTCAACCACGGATTCAATAACAGCTCTTCCCAAAAATACAGGATCGAACCCCGCGTTAGAAACATAAAAAAAAACACCTTCTGTGTTTTTATTTTTTTATTTTCCAATTACATTTTGAGTTGATATAAATAGATCTGTCATGCAACCTCCAGAGAAACTTTTCTTATTTATTGGTAACAAAATATTCGTAGCTCTTTGTATTGTTGTCGTACAATGAACGAATGTTCTTTTTGTGTCAACAAATGCTTTATACTTTTGACAGCTGCGCGTGTAGCGTGTTGAATACGAAGGTAGCTTGTTTAAAAGTGCAAATCTATTTCGTTGCAGAAAACAACGAATAAATTCGTTTGTCCTACCTTAGATTTCGTAGTATGAACGAAAATTAGTTTTCAGTGTATGTACATGTATTATAAAATAGTTCCTACATGTGCGTCAAAAGATAGGTTGACATTTTATATTTTATATTTTAACATCAATGCAAAAGTATCCTTCAAGATGCCTAAAGTGTAGAATGATTTTCAATAGAACTCAAAACCAGTCATTGTTGAAAACACCCCGTTGACTGTCCCCCTTGAGGTACCCCTTCCCCTTGCTAGCCTATCCCGCACTGGGGTAGCTTGGCAAAAGATTGTGTGCTCGAAAGGATGCTGCCGCCTTTCAAATGCCCCCGCTCCAATTTCAACTGCGTCTATTCAATTTCAGAGCCTGTCGTACTCTAACGGACCTATCAATACTATCTCTTCACGTCTTTGGTTCCTATCAAAATTGCGGTCCACTCCTAGGGTTTTCATGTTGATAAGAAGGATATTTCCATTTCAAAAAGGGTTTCAAATGGTGAGTTGACAGCATTAATGAAGGATACGACGGACCTTTGGTCCTCACAAGTTCCTACCTCACGCCTCTACGAGTCATATGATCACAAGACTGCCAGCTGAAACATGGAGACGCTGGTTGGCGTAGCCTGGGCAATGTTGACAATTTGACAATAGCGAAGTGAGTGGGTGCGATCATCTACATTAAATTTATAAATTCACTACGCTTTGGGATCATCTTTTCGTTCTAAAATCACTTATCTTATGAGTATGGAGCAACATTACAAGCATTAAAGGCTCAAATTGTTTTTCATCATTAGGCATAACGTTCACATTAGATGTGCTTGGATCGTTGGATGTCAGATATTTTTTGTACATTAATAAATTATATTCTCTTATTATTATTATTGTGGATAAAAATATTAATCTTACTTGACATTAATGCTAGATGAAAAAGGTGAAGTCTATCGACGAGAGGATGAACAGCTTAGTCACAGATTGTCATTGTTCCT
Source organism: Aedes koreicus (assembly GCA_024533555.2). NCBI lineage: Eukaryota > Metazoa > Arthropoda > Insecta > Diptera > Culicidae > Aedes > Aedes koreicus. Next base: position 95,826 of record JAHHFK020003655.1, read on the forward strand.
ATATTCATCCTACTTGAAATAAAACGATATACACGTGACAGGATTAGTTAGTAATGTTTGTTGTAACTATTTAACGCAAGCAAACATTGTTAGAAAACGAAACCGATCCCTCAACTGCCCAATTGTTTGATTCATCGTAGGATGAATATAGGAACAATGAGATTAATATGGGGCAGTTTCCCTACATTCTGTTATCGATAACTGTCGTGCTCATGTTATCATTTTGTTACGTCATTCTATAATTTTATGTTATGATATGAAAGTATATTATTACATTTAAATTAATTTGATTATTTAAAATCACTGTAGTACCTATGAGATTCTCTACAAATGATTATTGCGATGCAAGGAAACGGAACAAGATGCCGAAATTTAAGTTATACTATTATATAAAAATTATTTCAGGTTATCCATGGAACTACTAAGTTATGTAAAATAATTTTTAATTCATTTTTTTTCTCATGGTTACGATACATTGTCTAAATTTTCAGGTTTTTCTGCAGGTTTTTCTACAAGTGCAGTAGGCCAGCAGTATGCAAACATGTAATTTAAATAAAAATCATTTAGGAAATTTTGACATGCAAAGTGTACAATTCGAAAACATTATCCAGTCCAGGCTACCCAATTTTCCGTACACTATATATACTCATACGCACTCTATATATATACTTATTTCTTTATTATATTCTATATTTGATATATATTGTAAAAACCTAATACCTTATTGATTTAAAACATAACTGGGAGGGTGCATCAGGGCATCATTGAAGTTGCAATTGGACAATGGAGTGGACGGCCAACCGGAGTCTAGGAGGGGATGTGTCTATAATTTATGATTGGTACATTCCACTCCAACAGTTGTAATGAATTTGACGCGCCTTTCTTAAACAAACCATCTAGTGGAAAGCTTAACTGAATTGCGTATTTTGTTATTCGTTTTATAGGATTATATTGCTGGAAGGAGATTATCTTATTCCCGCAGGTTTCGCGTAAGTGTCTCTGCTTACGGGCCTGCCCAACCCTTTTTGGCCCTTCATACAGCGATATGTTGAATTTAGAACGGTAACAAAGCATGATCGTTCTGTTAAGTGGAACCACATGCAGGGCAAGGCCCACGCTAGGATGGTGGCTTCCTACATACATACATACATACATAAGAAGGATATATCCATTTCAAAAACATCATAACAGATAATCTGCTATGCCAAATAAAAAAATAGTTTTTTTTTCTTAATAAGTTCATTTATTTGTACAGGCTCAATTGAATTAACTTTACAGAGCAAATTTTGCTTTTTCAATATACATATAGAATAGTTCTCATTGATACATCGACACAACAGACACAACCGATGCTCGAAACATACTCCTAACCAGAACTGTTGTGATTGTATAGTTGTTAGTAGAAAAAAGAGCAATAATTTCGAATAGACAAAAACGATTAATGGTACGTACAAATACCTACTACGATTCCAGAAAATACGACAGAGACAAACTTGTTTAAGTACCAAGAATCCATAGTATTTCAACACATTCTAAAGGAAAAAAATGGTTCTCTAAGCTATCCATGTTAAAATAATAAGTACAGCAATATAGATAATATGAAGTCAAACATGTATTTAAAATGGAAAAGAAATGTATTTTTTTTAATTCGTTTATTTGTATGGCTCAGACGTGTGTAATACTTTGTAGTCCCGATAATATTGAGGTGGCCACAGACTCAGGAAAATCTGGAAATGCGGGAATCCAAAATCATCGGGAAATATGCGGGAAAAAGTCGGGAATTTCAAAATCCACCGGGAATTTTTGTCACATGGAAGGAACCATACTCACACCCTTTTCAAATGATTTGAGTTGCGTTTTTTGTCATCTACTCGGTTCAACGATCTCATTAACGGAATGAAGCAGTGATTTTAAGCAAATCCAGCATTTCTGAAGAAGATAGCTCAGTGTTCTATAGATGGCTGTCAACTGGAAGGCGTTCAAAGAATTGACTGGTGAAATCAAGGATCTGCGAGCCAGCCCTGGCTTTGAAGTCCTGCGGCTTGCACGTTGTATAGAATTCCTTCAAGGCAGGGCTAGGACTAACAGATTGGCATGTGGATCGTTTTCTGCTGGCTTTGTTAAGCCTGTTCAAAAACGTACCGCTCAGAAGATCTGGCTGGGACAGGTTTCACACGTGATTTACTTTTGGTTTTATTTTACTCGACTTGGACTCTTAGGTGATCCTTTTGACTGAATCGCTATTGTATGTCTTATTGTTAATTATGTTCAACCCCTGTTAAATAGACTGAATATAAAATGTCGACGATATTTTGGATTACTATAATTACCTATGGAGAGCTTGAGATAAAAAATAATATAAAATCGTGTTTTTTTCAGGTTCATTAGTTTTTCCACTGAGATTCTGCGAAGTTTGTTGGGTGGGAAATAAACAAGTTGCTAGAATAGAGCTACAAATGTTGCCCCATTTGAGAAGATTTGTGGCGAAGCCAGGTAGCAGGAAGAAAGAAAGCTACAATATCGTTAATTGAAATAGAATTGACGGAGAGCAATCTTCTGCCAGCCCTTAATGTGGAAATCGGTTTTGCCTCTAAATCGGCAATCAAGAAAGCGAAAGAATTTGCAGAAATTTCTGACGTTATGGCATTTTGCAACGACTTTCGATCTTTTGGTTTATTGAAGAAGCTACTCAATAAATCTCTTTTGACGTACCCTTTAACGCGTTACGTCATCTGCATTAACCCTGATGTTATAACTCACTCAACGGATATAGCTAAAAAGCGTCTGGAGCTGTGTCTGGAAACCTTCGTAGGTAAAGACTATCGGAGCGCTGCAGTAGGTCACAAAATGAAAGAAGAATTTGGGCAGGTGTGCTCAATGCCGTCTTCAAAGACATCGCTTGCCGGATTCCAGAGAAAATAACAGCGCTTGGACAAACTGATTGGTCATTCTAAGAAGGAACTGCCAAATTTGACAACATTTGTTAAAAAGGTGCTCATCCTGTCGCACGAAAATGCGACGATGGAGCGAGGGTTTTCAATAAATGAAAAGTGTCTGGTGGTGAACCAAACTGAATAGAGTTTGGTAGCTCAGATAATTGTCTACGAACTGTCAATGACGTTAAAATCACGAAGTCCTTGATGCACGCAACGCTCGTGCATCATTTTGTACTCGAAAATGTCCCATGCTTTACTATTTTTCTTCGATTTTTATGCTTCTACAAGACCCATGACTCATGTAGAGCGATTTTTGTTCTCGTTTGCAAAATGCGAGACCAAAGCAGGTTACGCAATACGGAAGAAGCCCGATATGCGGCTGCTATCCGTCATTTTGCCTAAATGAAACAAGTCCGAATTTCCGATTGAACAATTTCCTCGAAAACATCAAAAATATCTATTAATCCAATTAATAATATGTATGTATGTATGTAAAAGATACCACTCATCGTTGCAGGCACAGCCATAAGACAGTGGATCGTCTTCTACGAATGATTTGATCAAGTTCGACATCTGCCTGTATTCAATTTAACACTGTCTGAAGGGCCAAAAACGGATGGGCGGACTCGTAAGCAGAGATACTTACGCGTAATCCGCGGGATAATGAGAATCTCCTTCCAATGCTAGAATCCTACAACCTAATGTCGAACAAGCCATCAAACGTGAGGACTTCCCAATGAGTGGGTAGAAGAGCTCGCCATCAATTCACGAATTGTTAATGAGTTGGCAATTCCACTCTCCCCATCCAAATCGCTTCAATCCGGTGCTCTGATGGTCCCTTGATAATCCTTTTTATTTGATGTATAATATAGTGATGTTCATATAATAATGTAGAGTATTTTTCTTTATAATAATAATCTTACCTTCCCTGGTCTACCTGGTTGTAAATAATATAATATGATGAAATAACTGAAACAATGATAGACATATGAAAATTATATGCTGCTTGGTGCCTCATTACAGCTCAATCATTGGTAGTTGAATGTAACTCCGGAATGTGAAACCTTTCGTAATTGAATGAAGTATAAACATGCATTATGGCATTTAAGTTTATACTAAATAATAAAAAATATGTACGTATTTATAACATATGGGTCATAATCAGCAGAATTGAAAAGCATTTATTAATTTTAATAATATCCAATGATCTAATTTAATAGAAAAGAACCTTGAGCTACAATGACAAAAAATAGCTATACTATCTGGAACATACTTCCTTGTATCCTTGAAGCAGATAAAATTTAATTTTTATTATTATTATTTTTAATAATAATTTCAATATGTTTTTAATAATATAAAGGGTGATACGGTCAAAATTTGGTCAAGGGAAAACGCGTGTAAATCGGTGTAATCGTTTATTTAAAAAATCAAATTAAATTTCTTTTTCAAGTTCAATTCTTGGTTGACAGTCCCGGAAGCTATGAAAATGCTGCTTTTCAAGCCACAGGTACAGATGGCTTGCCAAACCAGATATTTCTTTGCGAACTTTGACAGTTTCGTGTGCTTGAAAATATCTGCTACCTTTCCCCCTTCCTTTTGCCGTATAAAACTCCTGTCCCGGAAGCTGCTTGTAGTCGGCAAGGGCGTAGGTTTCGTCGTCCATTACCACGCAGTCAAGCTTCGTCAGCATCGTCGTGTACAGCCTCGGGATCGCGCTTTAAACGATAATGTTTTGTTTATCATCGCGATTTGGAGTCACTACCTTCTTGTAAGTCGATAGTCCGGCTCGTTTTTTGGCTCGATGCACGGTTGTAGACGATACACCCAGCTTATTTGCGGCATCTCGGAGAGATAGGTTAGGGTTTCGCTTGAAACTACCGGCAACTCTCTTTGTCGTCTCAGCGGCTTCCGGTTTTCGATTTCCCCCTCCCGATCAGAAGGGCACAACATATAAAACTATCAAAATTAGTAACAAACCTTGTTACAACTAACTGATTATAATATAAATTTGTTAAGAAATTTTTTTCATCTGGATAATTGTATAACATACTTGTAACAAATTAAGATATAACACCCTGGAAGGTAAAATCTGCGTGAAAAAATTGAGGAATTGTAACAATAGATGATATAATTTTGCTACATCGTAACAATACTGTTACAAAGTTTGTTTTGTTTATGTTATGTCTATATCGTAGTTTGCTATTATTTTTATTTACCTCTCTTGAGGATTTTTTGTTACAATTTCACATGTTATTTTAACTACATCCGCGATCTGAATTCTAACAACCTCTGTTATAACAAACAGCGTAACTGAATACCTAACAACACTTGAAATAATTTTGTTGATTCCTTCTGGTCGGGCACAATAATAGAGTTATATCTACATTAGAAACAGTTTATTAAGATGGTAATCCTTCTTTCTGTAAACATTCTCGAACTTTAGGTGGTATACCCGCCTTTAGGTTCCGTACGGTATCCTCAGATACGCCCGCCGTGACGATTCTCCATCTTCTCTTGAAATCATCGGTACCATTTGATTTCCTCTTAGTTTCGAAAAGTTTCCGCTTAACTAGAGCCCAGTACTTCGCTATTGGGCGAAGTTCTGGACAGTTTAGTGGATTGGCTGTTTTTGGCTCGTATTTGACCTCTTGTACCTTATACCATTTCAGGACGGATTTCGCATAGTGACAAGAGACCAAATCAGGCCAAAACAGAGCTGGAGAGTCGTGGCTTCTGATAAACGGTAGCAACCGCTTTTGCAAACATTCTTTCTCATACACAACCTTATTGATAGTGCCGGTAGAGACGAAACTTTTAGGTTTTCGATCACAACTACATATGGTCTGCCAAATCAAATACTTCTTCGGAAATCTGGACACCTTCTTTGTCCGGAAATACTCGGCAACGGCGTTCCTTTGCATTGCGGTATAAAAAGCCAGACCCGAAAGCTTTTTAAAGTCTTCGAGTACGTATGTTTCGTCGTCCATTATGATACAAGAAAATGATTGCAAAAAATTGGTGTAAAGCTCCTTAGCACGACTTTTTGCAGTGAAATTTTGCTTGTCATCACGGTTGGGCACCTTTTTCCCTTTGTACGCCTTCAGTTTTTGCCTCTGCGTCATTTTTTGTACGTATGATTTTGACTTCCCAACTTTGCGAGCCACATTTCGCACACAAAGATTGGGATTTTTCTCAATAATGGCTACCACCTTCTTGTCCATTTGTCGGGAGCATACTTTTAGATTTGTTCCACTTCCAAGCTACCGATCCATAGTCAAGCGCTGGTCAAATGATTTGCAAACAAAAAACACGGAACTTTTCGGTAGTTTTAGTTTCTTGGCAAGATCGCGTACCCATTAAAAAAAATTTCACCTGCAACAGAGGATCGTGTGCCTGGAGGTCACATTGAGAATTTTACTATTCACATTAGGTTTATAGTTGCAGCGCGCTTTGGAATCATCCTTGCCTTAGATCCATCTTAATAGATGCAAAATAATTTTTTTTTTTAGCTTTTGTTGTTGTTATGATATGATAGTAAATTATTGCATATAAATTGGTTTCAGGTTATCGAAATTTGGGATGTACTGTCTTTTGCATGATGTATTTCAGGCCTTCCAGGTCATCAGGTGTTCAAAAATAATTTAAAATTTAAAATTCAGTTTTAATCTCATGGTTGTGATACATTGTCTAAATTTTCTGGATCATAATGTATGAGCAAATTTGACTACAATTGCTACAAAAAAGGAGTCGGCATACATGTAATTTTCAGTTCATATGATAATATCCCTTCACTACATATAATATCTTATATGACATTGTTTATTCATTACCATTACCATTTATCTTTATCATCATCATTACCATTTTTATCATTACTTGTGTTTTCGTTATTTATGTATATATAAATAAAAATAATTTTATAATTTTTACCTAATAGGTTATATATACTTTTAATTGTTATGTATTATATGTATAATTATCATTTCGATCCTTTTTTCTCCTCTTATGATTTAGAAGTATCTAGTGCCTTCAATACAAGAGGCTGAACGGAATATGTGGTAGGCTTTTGCACTTATTACTCAATGTATTTTTCATTTCCGGTTTGCAAATGGATATTTTACAAAATCTGAGCTTATCTGATTCATACAACGCTGTGTTCCATTTGGATAGTGTCTCATTTTACAGTTTAATCTTTGTCATTATATTTAATAATATTGTTTTATTGATTTTACTTCATAGATGATATAAACATTACTTATTGTTTTTTATCTCCATTTATCTTTAACTCCGTTTCAATTAAATCTTCCCAGTTTTCCCAACTTAGGAGCACTAACTAGCACTAACTAAAGTGGATTGCTGTTTTAAAATCAGCATCAAGCAGCAAATAGTGACCATGGAGCATTTCTCTGCCAAATTGAGCAAATGACTGAACTCGACCCTCTCCGATTTGGATGAAACTTTGCACATGTCTTCGGAATTGGTGGCGATGGATTTTCCGCCGGTTAAGGGAATTTTTTAACTCAAGACAAATTTTTCAAAAGGGCGTATGTGTTTTGTCATGCGTATTTTTCAAAAAATCATAACTCGAAAACCGTTGGTTGTAATAAAATTGCGTCTGAGAAGAAGTTGTAGTTAATTAATTTGACTTTATGAAAAAAATATGTACACTGTAAAAAAAAAATTTTCTTCAAAAAAAAATCAAAAATTAAACTTAAAAATCAATTAGCAAATCTGTCCAACGTACGATTTTTATAATTTTTTTTTTTTCAAAAAGGCTTTGAGTCATAAGAAGAAGAATAGAAGTTGTTCTACGATGGAGCAACTTAAGATAAAAAAGTTCTTAGAAGTAAGAAAAATTCAATTTTTTTTCAAATATGTTGTTTTTGCATAAATAACCATATTTTAATAATATAATACTATTTTTCTAGTGATTTTAAACAAAAATGCTCTTGGTGAGCAACATTCTAAATGTATCCGTTTTCGAGATAATTTAAAATTAATGTCGAAAAAATGGCCTTTTCCATGAAAATATCCGTTTTTCAAAAGTTAGTCGTGATTGTCCATCTGCAAAAGTATTTTTTTCAAATTGTACATGAATTTTTTTACAATATACCTTTTATTACCGAGAATACTAGACAAACTGATTCCTGATATTTACTGTAGGTAACAGGACAAAATTTGCTGCTTTTACTTACAGTATATTATGAAAACCTAACCCGAAACAAAAATAATTAGTATTCATGTTAGTGTACAAGCGTATTTTGTTCAGGTAGAAACATAATGTATTTAATTAGTTAAACTGTTTATACCAGTAAGAATACAATTGTTACGCCCATTTATACCTATTCATGCATTCCCTATGGTGTTGACAGAAAATATAATTTACATGCATACCCCTGCACATACCAATATTTCAAAAAAAGTACCTAAAGTGCGTACCTAGTACGTATAAAAAGGATTACATTACAAAGTCATGACATCAGTTTAACAGTGTCTTTCATAAGTAGCGTAAAGTGTAAAACGATTTGAAATGGAACTCGAAACAAAGCATTGTTGTAAACCTTTTCGTGAAATCGGGAGACGGTGTTCGCCTAAACTTAGAAATTTAACTGACAAGTTAATTGAAAAACTTTTATCCATGCAGTGTACGGTCCATTTGGATACGTCATTAAGAATTTGTGATTCATGTCGGTTATATTCGTATCGTCGTAATCCTGTCGAAAGAGTGGAGCAACCAGAAAACGGTGGACATGACGAAGCACCACATCACGGCTAAAAGTCACCACATCACGGCACATCACGGAACGATTTGGAGGAAATACCATCGGCAGCTTCAATTACCTCGGCATCTTCTCAGGACAGTGACCTACCGGATTATTCCAGGATACACAACATTGAGTTATTCAATAATGGAATTGCAGGAATAAATGTGTCTCCGATATCCATTAGAGAATTTTAAAATGATAAATACCGTCGGTAAAAATTTGCCGAAATTGTAGCAGGTATTAGAAAATATCTATTCAGCTTACCACCACAAGAAGAAGTCGAAGAGTTAGCTACATTGAAAACAAAGGTTGTGGAATGTGATGAAATTATTTCCAAATTGAAAGAAAAATTCATAGAACCAGATTGTTCGAGAATAGATAAAATACGTATATTAACAGTTTTGCCTAATTCGTGGACGATTCAGCAGATAACTAGCAAATTTGAAACAAACAAATACCTTGCATTACAAGCAAAAGAATTGGCAGCTGAAAATGGTGTATTGCCTACCCCCAACGACAGATCGGGGAATCGTTTGAATCCGGATAAAAAGAATCAAGTGATACAATTTTTTGACGAGGACGACATCAGCAGAGCCATGCCGGGACAAAGAGATTATGTCTCTGTAAACACTAATGGTAAGCGTCAACAAATTCAAAAACGGTTATTACTTTCATCACTTAGAGAAACTTTCACTCGATTTAAAGAAGTCAGTGAACATAAAATTGGATTTAGTACTTTTGCAGCATTACGACCAAAACATTGCTAAATGCTTCAGGTTCTCACAACGTTTGTGTTTGCGCAATTCACGAAAATATTGATTTAATGCTTCACAGTTTAAAAAAATATTCATTCAACACTGATTGTAATCAACATTTTGAGAAGTTATTGTGTAATTCATCATCAAGATCAAAATATTGTTACCTCCGTGAATGCGAAAATTGTCCCACGCTGTCAGAATTTGAGATAAGATTTTTAAAAGAACTTGAGAAACATAACTTGTCTGAGATATCGTTCGAACAATGGATTACAACTGATAGATGTAATTTAGAAACGCTATTAAAACCTGTCGATGAATTTGTTGAATATTTTAGCGAGAAATTAGAAAAACTATTAACTCATGATTATATAAAAACAAAGCAATCTAAATTTTTAAAAGATACAAAGTCTTCATTAAAAGAAGGAGAAGTAGTTATTATTTGTGATTTTGCAGAGAATTATTCATTTTTACTTCAGGATGCTGTTCAAAGTCATCATTGGAACAATGATCAGGCTACAATTCATCCGTTTGTTATTTATTATATGGAGTCAGGAATGCTTAAAAATCTAAGTTTTGTTGTAATATCAGAAGTTCTAAGACATGATACAATTGCGGTACAAGTATTTATTTCTAAATTACTAACGTATTTAAATCAACTAATGAATATAAAAAAGGCCATTTTTATGTCTGATGGGGCTGCTTCCCAATACAAAAATAGAAATTTTTTTGCAAGCCTCTGCAAGTTTAAAGAGAAATACAACATTGATTCTGAGTGGCATTTTTTCGCAACTTCACATGGTAAGGGACCATGTGATGCAATTGGCGGCACATTAAAACGAATGTCAACAAGAGCAAGCTTGGCCAAACAACATGAACATCCAATAACAAGTGCGAAAACTTTGTATGATTGGGCTATTAAGAGAAATCAAGAAAATTTCACAAAAATATCATTTTGCTATGTTTCACAAGAAGAATATGAAGAGGGAGCTGCAGAATGGGGTGGTAGTTATCAGCAAACAAAAATGATTCCTGGTACACAGAAATATCACTCCTTCATTCCAGTTGCAGATAACAAAATCGCTGCGAAAATATTTTCAACTGACGAAATACTGAGTTTTTATAATATTTATAGGAATGTTAGGAAATAGTGTTTGTAAAAATGTAAATACAATTTTTTTTTTAAAATAGTAGAAAAAATAAATAAATCATGTATGAACAAAAAAAAAACTCAAAATTTTTATTTGGTAATTAAGATTCGTTAATTTCGTTAATTAAGAAGATGTTCAATCTTCTTGGTGTCAATAGGATAGTTGTTGAAAATTTTATGTACAATTTGTAAAAAGTACTTTTGAAGATGGACAATCAAGACTAACTTTTGAAAAAGGGATATTTTCATGGAAAAAGCCATTTTTTCGACATTACTTTCAAATTATCTCGAAAACGGGTACATATAGAATGTTGCTCACCAAGAGCATTTTTGTTTAAAATCACTAGAAGAATCATATTATATTATTAAAATATGGTTATTAATGCAAAAACAACAAATTGGAAAAAAACTTGAATTTTTCTTACTTCTAAGAACTTTTTTATCTTAAGTTGCTCCATCGTAGAACAACTTCTATTCTTCTTCTTATGACTTAAAGTCTTTTTGGAATTTTTTTTTATAAAAATCGTACGTTGGACAGATTTGCTAATTGATTTTTAAGTTTAATTTTTGATTTTTTTGAAGAAAATTTTTTTTTTACAGTGTACATATTTATTTCATCAAGTCAAATTAATTAACTACAACTTCTTCTCAGATGCAATTTTATTACAACCAACGGTTTTCGAGTTATGATTTTTTGAAAAATACGCATGACAAAACACATACGCCCTTTTGAAAAAAATGTCTTGAGTCAAAAAATTCCCTTACCCGCGGAAAATCCATCATCACCAATTCCGAAGACATGTGCAAAGTTTCATCCAAATCGGAGAGGGTCGTGATTTTGACTTATTCCGGCTGATTTCATCTGGAAACGCTCCATGGCAACAATGAATTAAAATGTATAAATGTTAGTTTTGTAAAATTTCAATAGATTTAACAAACTTTTTCAAGATACCTCAAATCAAGATTTTGCTGAATTGCTGCCATCGCTGAAAACGAACGAAAACGTGCTTAAGCGTGGAACCACAGAACTCTACATTGTAACACTTTACAACATTTCTTGCATTTTAGGATCAACTGAATGAAGATCATGTATTATAGATACGAATGCTTGTAATATTTTTCATTCACAAAAATATATACACTATCATATAAATATTTCATGAGAATGGGAGGGACCATCAGGGCACCCGATTGAAGCACTGGATGGGGAGAGTGGGAATGCCAACTCCCCATTGCTAACAGTTTGTGAATAGAGGGCGAGCTTTTCTTCCCGCCCATTGGGGCATCCTCATGTTAGATAGCTCGCTTTTAGGACCAATTGTTCAATCTTGTTGTAAGGAGATTCTTTATATCCCTGTGGAAACGTATAAGTGATGTTGCCCAACCCGTTTTTGGCCCTTCATACAATGGCATGATTAGGATAATCAGTGGTTATTAAAGCTTGAACAAGTCTAACAGAGAGGAGAGCCCATTGTTGTCGGACTTAGTTTCCGTGTGACAATGGGTGGTAGTACATATCATACGTCATCAAGATGACGTACCGATAAATTCGGATTTTGCTGCCGTTCGTTTGCGTTTGCGCACTTACACTTGATTCGACGCCGTTTTACTGAATGTAACAAGAATGTGAAAGTGAAGAGTTTCAGCTGTCATATAAGTGAAACTTTTCAGCTATCCGTGGAATAATTCAAAATATACACTGAAAGAGAAGTGTCCGAACTTTAACCTGGACAGTAAGTGGGATGCCAATTACTCGTTGCTGGCTCGAGGTTAATGGGTCACATTATCGTTTGGAAGGGGCTAGGCAGGTATCTTATTTAAGGCATTATTTGCTGCTCATGGATACGACATCTACAAAATCCTCAGACACTGTTGTCACTTTCAGGAACTAAATCGCTGATGGGTGACCACAGCTTGCTGGGCAGGTACAAGTAGCACGGAAACAAAAGGAAATAACTATATAGCTGCGACACAATGGCAGGGGATTTACTAGAGTGGTGGGGAGGGGGGTGATGACATTAAACTCTTAGATCAGACAAACAAAGAAATTCGTAAATCGCTTGCATGTAGGGAAGATCACGCATTCCCAAAACATCTCTTACCTCGCGGAAGGGTTGTATACCACGGGACACTAGGGTATCCAATAGTCGTGCTCTGGAGGCATCATTAATGAAATGTTGTTTGCATAATTCCACCCTATGCCTTGTAAACTAGTAATTCAACAGTCTTGATCTCAAGCTGTATATTTTGGAAAATTTATCTTAGATTTTGAACAATCATGTGTTGTGACAAATCATTCATAAAAAGGTCGTATTTTCGTAAAAAAATTCAACGTGATAAACTTAAATTTAACATACCTCGAAAACAGATGGCTTTTGATTTAAAAAGATCACTGAAATCATATCGCATCATAACAATATATGTTATTACGTAAATAACTGAGTTTAAAAAAATACACTTACAGTTAATTTTTAAACAAATGTTTCCCGAAATTTCACCGTCCTGGAGTTTTCAGTTTGTAATTTTATGAAGCGACGAAGAACAAAAAATAAGTTTTTGAGTTATTCAAATGTTTTATGTTATAACATGTGTATTTTTTAACGATTTTTGTTTCTCATTTGTTTTTTCGTATTTTCGTTATTTTTACAAGCTTTATAAATAGGTTGTTCTTTGTTAGTTTTAACATTCAACAATCGATTTTAGAGCTTCATTCTAAAATTCATTCGTTATTTTCAAAAATGACTATTGAGTCAATTTTTTTTTAAGTTGTCGAAAGTATTCAGTCTTCAAAAATCCATGTGCAAAGTTTCATTGAAATTTGAGCAACCTGAATTTTGCCAATCCGTCATTTGGCGTGGAGATGCTCTAAATTATAATCGATAAAATGTAACAGACTTTTATCTTTATTGCCGGACAAGGCTTGCGTTGTCTTATTAAGTTAATATTTTGTAGGCTTTATTGAATGAACAATTTTTTAAATGTGTATGTGTATGTGTAATGAACAATTTCTTAAATGTGTATATATATGTACATATGTACATACATATTCACGCTATACTATAATACTTTAATCTATATATTCATACTAATAATTGGTTGAAAACAGTACAAAAAAGTCATGACATTTTTTCCCATTGCCAGTTCACTTTTGTGTGTATGTTCAATTTAATGCCTAAAAATGTAAAATGTCGCACCACTGTTTTTGATTCACCGAATCAACATCAGTGTTCGCGAAGCTATACGTATTGTAATGTGGTACAATTTCATAGTTTTCACTTTCACTCCTCCTTCTTTTTACTTTCCATAACAGACTGCCATAGAACAACAAGAACATTTGATTTATAGCTCATCCTTCTTTGCAAGACCGCCAGAATTCCAATGCTTTCCTTTGAATAGAAGCAATTATACACCGAAATGTGGTAAGAATAAATTGAAAAAGGACGTTGCTCACAGAAATAGGGGCAGTTTTAGTGTTAAATTTATTGACCATCAGAAAGGCCCCTATTCGCGAGATCTTACACACGCGACAAATATTGAGGCCGGTGTTTTGGGCCATATGTTTTGCTATTATACATGGCTGAAGTTGGCGCTTCATTTTCTCAGCACCTGATCGTTTATGATTCGTGTGCGTGTATCTATTGAATGTTGGAAAGCTTTTGCTCAAAAGATTAAAATCATTGTTGGGATGATCGCAAATATGGGAAAAGATACGGCAACATATTGAACATTTAAAAAAATAGCAGATAGTGAATGAGAAGACGACGATAAATTATAGTATCGGCGCCAATTGGCAGTAGCATAAACACAACTTCAAGATATATCTATGTTTAGCCAGGTAAAGAAAGTGTAGCTTACCTAGCTGGTTAAGGGATTAGTTAGCTTTTGCTGGAAAGCGGCCAATTTTCTGTTCGACGTAGAAAGTGTGTCGTCAGGATCGAATTATGCAACCAATTTCTCATTGTGACCCGAATTCCATTGAAAAATAGCAATGAGTTGAGGCGAGACATTTTACCTGAAATTTCAGAAGTGCTGTAAATGCGAATGTTGATTGTTATGCAATTCTATATTCTTAACGAGGGAAACGTCGCGTTCATTGAGTAGGGAAAGGTCGTATTCTTTAAAGAAGCATCCTTTTGCTTTATTTTCATCTGCTACGATGGACCAGGTGAGAACAGTGAGACTTATTTTGTATATTTCCTATAAATAACTAAAAAAAAAACTCTCGCAATCGAACAAAAGCAGTACGTGGTCAAAAAGGCGAGAGTGTCTTTTAGCGATTGTCTTAAAGTTGAACCAGAATCGTCGTGTGCTGTCCCTTTTGCTCTTCTGTAAGTTATGAACTTAAAACACCCAAAATTTGTCCCACACGTTACAACTTTGTGCATTTGCTTTCATTTGATCGATAATTCTTTGTTGTTTATGAGTTTCATCCGAAGGAAATGTTATACACTCTAAAATAACGGCGGGATACCTTGGTTGTTGAAAAGAAATGGTCAATGTTCACCTTATTATTTCGAAATGTGGGTTTTTGAAAGCATCTTTCTAGCATGTGGTCACGTGTCGATATCACGTTAACAGGCCAATAACGTTATTACGGCCCCATGTACTTGTATTCAAATTCAAATTATGTGATACTTTTATTAAAAGAATAAGTATGTTCGTCAAGATTATTGTATTACTTTAAGTGCATTTTCATTACTTAGGTGCATTTATAGCTCCTAAATAATTTTTTCAGTTATTTTTCACAGCATGGGAGAATCTTGACTACCGAATGTTCATCAATAAATGCAATTATCGATACGATTGTAGAATTATTAACTTTTATATTATCATCTACATGACTTCCAGAATTATCAGACTTCCAAAACATTAGTTTTTACGTCGTATTGCTGAATTTAATTTTCTATTTTAGAATTTTTGTCATTGGTAGATTTGAGTACATGATGCGTAACATTTGCTATTATTTTTCTTTTTTCTAATGTCGCTTTAGAAAAACCTATTCTCATACATTTTTGCAATGCGGTTGTTTTTGACACAGTCACAAAGTATATATGTCTGAATGATTAGATTAAACTGATAAGGCATATTTGTTTCTACAGTCGTTAGCTGTGTATTTTTTTTTTATATTCAATCAGTCAGTAAGTACATGAGCAGCTTAACGCCACCATTGCCACAAACTCGATCAATTTACTTTTTCGGGTGTGTTATTTATGTTAACACGATCGATGCAAAGGGCACGTGTGTGTGTGTTTTGCTTTGTTTTTATGCACATGTCGAATTTCGTTATCAACAAAAAATATCTATCCGCAAACGACAAATATACATGCGCTTGGCAATAAGGGTTGTACGATTTATTATTATTATCGAAAAACTGCACTTTTTATGTTTTTTTTGATATTTGAACGAAAACGAAAGCAAAGAAGCGTATTGAAAGACGCCTTCATTCTACTACATTTGGGTCCGTATGCTTCACCGAATGTGGAGCTAAACGTTCTTCTTCCTGCTTTGATAATATTCTATCCCAGCGTTCCAGCACCGCGAAAATCGAACGAGGAGCACCGAAAAACAATTATGGTTTCACGGGTTTACCGCGTGCGATGTTATAAATTACCCACTATCACCAATCTGAAATCATATAAAAATAAAAATTGGATTCAAGTATCGTAGCGTGCCAATATTTTTTGCAATCCTTATTCTCGATTTTACTACCAATCAGTTGTAGTAACATTCATGAACAAAGTTATCTAGTAAAAAGATAACAATGACAAATCCCAATGGTACAGGTTAACAGTTTATCATGGCGAAACTGCTCTAATGATCCATAACTATTACGATGCAATAGTAATGGTGCTGCAATATGGCGCCCATTTGAAAAATCCACGTATTCTCTTCCTAACACAGATGTTAAGGACAGGGTTGGTTCATTAGGCTGTGCCTAGGTCAAGCTTATAAAACGAATCTTGCTGATCGATTTGAAGGCCCAAAAAAAATGCAGAATCCTCGTCATCAGTAAACGAGTTTTGACACACCTCCGGACCAGTTACAAATAATACCCAAAGAGGTGTTTCTGACTACAACGGGGGATGAACCAGCCCGAGGCTGAAAATCTCGATAATCAATCCAGTATTACCCATCTATGTACCCAGTACTACCAACAGCATCACTATTTGGGAAAAATGCAAAATGTGTGTATGTTTACACTGGTAATATTTTTTTAAACTTTGCTTACACTCATTTTGTCTACATAGGTTTCGAACATAATACACATGATTCATATATTGTAAGAAACATTTGTATTGCTTATCATCTCGTAAAATGTCATCATTACACCTTTCGTGCGTACCAACTAATCACTGTTCCACAAGTTGGTGTTGGCTATCGAGATCAACCATGGATACAGAAGCAGCTCTTCACATAAAGACTGTTCTCAGGAAACAAATGCAACAGACAGAAACAATCACCAAAATTTTAAGTCGAATATTTTTGAAACTCTCAGGGAATAAACAAACACATATGATGGTAAATAAATGAATAATAATGGTCCCGCCACATACCCCCCACGAAGGTTTGAGCTGGACGATTTATCTTTAAGATAAATTAATATAGAACAAAAAATCAATCAGACTAACAAAAACAAAGCCGATATGATTGCTTTTATAGATATAAACTCCTGGATCACTTTCCATCACTGTATAGAAAAGTTATAAATTCAAAAATGCTGTAAATTTCAATTTTAAATTTTCGTGAGCATTGCCCAGTGATCAAAAATGCCGAAAAAATCCAGGACATCGCCAGAAATTAAAAATCCCGCTAAGTTCAAAAACTATGAGCAACAACCGCATTTTCAAGACATTTCTGACATTCAATCAGATGGCTCACTACTGATCCAAAGAATCCCTCAAACAGCATAAGCTTTCAATTTGGTTTAAAAAATACAAAACAGTCATCTATACCTGTTTACGCACCGCTAGGCTCAAACTTTTGTAGACTACACAAAAAAGATACTATTTTAAATTACAATAACAAAATAAAAACTTTAAATAAATCATCATCATAAAGGCGAAAGTATAGTTTTGTTTGTGCCCCATGACAAATATTAAAACTTTAACAATAAACCATAAAAAAAATATCCGTTTCAATAACATCGTCAAGATACAACATTCGTCAAGAGTAAAAAGTTAACAGAGTAGCTGATAAAAAGGCAGCTTTGAGGTGTGAAATACATTGTCTCTTAAAATCTGGTAGTGCTGCTGCACGTTTGATGTGTATATGCATTGAATTGAAAACATTTATACCTTTAAAAAACAACGAATTTTGTGAAGCTGCGTAAAAAAAATGGTGTTCTAATATCATCCGGGTTTCTAGTGTTATATCTGTGAATATCACTTCCTCTTTCAATTCGATTACACAAATATCGAGACAGCAAACCGTTAATTACTCTAAAAATGAACACCATTGTCAAATACACAACTCTCTGCTTCACCGATAGCCACTGTAGGGCATCTAACAAAAAAGAGGAGGAAGTGAACCTATTACATCTCAAAATCAAACGCATTATCTTATTTTGCAAACGCTGTAATCTCGATATTTGTGTTTGATTAGCTAAAAACAAAATGGAAGGGCAAAATTCAATGTAAGGAGAGATGATTGATTTGTACAATTGTATTTTACTAGCAATAGTTAAATCATTTTTCAATCGGCTGAGAATACCGTACTTCTTGGCTTTTTTCTTGATGACATCGTCAATGTGAGAGTGAAATTTTAATCTATCATCAATAATCACGCCAAGAGATTTAATCTCACGAATGCGATCAATTGATACATCATCAATTTTAACAGAGACGCCTTCGATCGCTCGATTCCGCGAAATTACCATGAATTTAGTTGTACTTATGTTCAATTTCAACTGTTTGTACTTCAACTATTTACTTAGAGAACGTAAATGCGAAAATCATGGCTTTTAGCTGCAATGAACAACACGGTATCATCAGCAAAAAGATTAATAACCCAAAATCGCAAGACTCGTCGCATGTCATTAATATATAGAATTTATGAAAAGGGCCCTAATGTCCCGTGTGTGTCCCTTGTGGTACGCCAAGGCTGTTCTCCACAGGGCTCGAAACAGAATCATTGAAAACAGTCCGTACAGTCCGTTGAGTTCTGTCAGACAAATAGCTTTCAAACCATCTGTATGCAGAACCCGAAAATCCAAGGCGCTTGATTGTTTCTAACAACAAGGGCCGAGAAACCGTTTCAAAATCGCGTTTCAGATCCAAAAAACATCAACAATTGTATTTTAGAAAACATCAATCGATTGTTCCGACGCAATCAAATTATTACTATTTAAATACGTTAATAGCTGGCCTTTTACAACAAGTTTTACAATTTTTTCTGAAGTGTGCAACATGTTAATAGGACGAAATTCTTCGGATTTAATCGTTCCAATCGTTCGATGAAATATTAATCCAATCGTTCAACGAAATATTAATTAAATCTACATGCTATTATGTGCTCTAACTGTTCTAATGTGCCATTAAAGGTTGTGGATCGCGGTTTGCAATGACTAGGTTTTAACAAAAATTTTAAAATTTTCCATAACTCTTTGCTGTTGTTTTGGTGCAAACCAATTTTCCCCCACAACGTGTATATTTAACGGATTGAGAATATTAGTTACGCGCTTCTTTGTACCTATTCAAAAAGATATGCCTTTTAGTTCTACACCATTTCTTGTACAGCTTATCTCTTCTACGTTTAAGGTGCAAAAAATCCAAATTGTACCAGCTGTTCGAGTTCTCTACTAAAACAAATTTATGTTCTACTAGTTTATTGGTATATATTTTTAAGACGGCTGTCAAAACAGCTGATTTCTGATCTAGAGAACTGTTATTTGTTTGAAAATCCACACTTCTTTCGAAAAGTCTAGCTTGTTTCGAATACTTTTTCCAACACTTCAATTTCACCCAATCGCTGTGAACACTACTATTATGTTCAACTTTAATAATAATAATGGTTTCTTGATGGGTTAAAGGGCGATACGGTCAAAATTTGGTCAATATCAACTTGACGTATTTCTTTCAATTTTGCATTTAAAAAACCTGAACACCCCTCATTTTGAAGGTGTGTGTGTGTAGAATGTTGCTCCTATTTTGATTTTGGAATTCACTCTTCAGTTGTCAAAATGCCGTCCAAGCAAGAAGAGCAGCGTATCAAAATTTTGCTCGCGCATCGCGAAAATCCGAGCTACTCGCACGCAAAGTTGGCAAAATCGCTAAAAGTTGCCAAATCAACCGTTACAAATGTAATTAAAGTGTTTGGGGAACGTTTGTCGACAGCCAGAAAGTCTGGATCGGGGGGAAATCGAAAACCGGAAGCCGCTGAGACGACAAAGAGAGTTGCCGGTAGTTTCAAGCGAAACCCGAACCTATCTCTCCGAGATGCCGCAAATAAGCTGGGTGTATCGTCTACAACCGTGCATCGAACCAAAAAACGAGCCGGACTATCGACTTACAAGAAGGTAGTGACTCCAAATCGCGATGATAAACAAAATACGACGGCCAAAGCGCGATCCCGGAGGCTGTACACGACTATGCTGACGAAGTTTGACTGCGTGGTAATGGACGACGAAACCTACGTCAAAGCCGACTACAAGCAGCTTCCGGGACAGGAGTTTTATACGGCAAAAGGAAGGGGAAAGGTAGCAGATATTTTCAAGCACACGAAACTGTCAAAGTTCGCAAAGAAATATCTGGTTTGGCAAGCCATCTGTACCTGTGGCTTGAAAAGCAGCATTTTCATAGCTTCCGGGACTGTCAACCAAGAAATTTACGTGAAAGAGTGTTTGAATAAACGTCTGCTGCCTTTCCTGAAGAAACACGGTTGTTCCGTACTGTTTTGGCCGGATTTGGCATCTTGCCATTACGGTAAAAAGGCCATGGAGTGGTACGCCGCCAACAACGTGCAGGTGGTTCCCAAGGACAAGAACCCTCCCAACATGCCAGAGCTCCGCCCAATTGAGAAATACTGGGCTATTGTCAAGCGGAACCTAAAGAAGACCAAAAAAACTGCTAAGGACGAGCAGCAGTTCAAGGCAAACTGGCTTTCTGCGCCGAAGAAGGTGGACAAGGTGGCTGTACAAAATCTGATGGCAGGGGTCAAGCGTAAGGCCCGGCAATTCGGATTTGGAAAAGCGGAAGCCTAACTGAATATTTTTCCTGAATTTTATACTAATTGAACTTGAAAAAGAAATTTAATTTGATTTTTTAAATAAACGATTTCACCGATTTACACGCGTTTTCCCTTGACCAAATTTTGACCGTATCACCCTTTACTTTCAAGTCTAAGTTTATAACAACACTAACAGAGTCAAAATTACAGAACACATGGTCAATCAAAGTTTTACTGTGTCTGGAAATACGTGTATATTCATTAACCAATTGTTTTAAATTAAAAGTGTTTTAAACACAAAATATGTTTAAAAAATATTTAAAAGAATTAGCAATGTTTTTTTGGAAAGTTGGTTTAATCAACCTCCTCTCCTAGGCTAAATGCCCGCACCTCGGGCTACCCATCGCTACCCATCAAATCCTGTGCAACACTTGCGCCATCTTTCTTACACACTTTCATCCACTCTTCCTTCAAATCCTTGTCGTTTTTGAAGACCTTCCCTGTTTTCCGGAGCTTGCCCTTCATAACCGCCCCGAATTTTTCTATCGGGCGAAGTTATGGCGAGTTTGGCGGATTTTCCTCCTTCGGCACTAAACAACATCGTTGGCTTCGTACCACTCCTTCACTGATTTCGCGTATTGGCACGATTCCAAGATCCGGAGAAAACAGAGTATCACCTTCGTGGAACCGGAGGAAGGGCAGCAGGTGCTTCTGGAAGCATTCTTCTCTACATATTTTGCCGTTGATGGTGCTGGTCGTTGTATGGCTTGCTGAATTTGCCGCAGATCACAAATTTGTCGACCAAATTCTCCGGAACATCCGGGTGGGACTTGCCGACGAAAAATTCCAGGCCGGGGATCTGCTTGGTGTCCGCTTTAATGTACGTCTTGTCGTCCATTACTATGCATTTCGGCACCAACCACTCGCGGTACAGCTTCCTGGCGCGTGATATTCTCACCGTATTCTGTTTATCGTTTCGGTTAGGCGCCTTCCTTACTTTGGAGACATGCAGTCCGGCCTGCTTTATTGTCTGCTGGACGAACCAGACGGAAGATTGTCCCAAATCGAATGGTTCGGATTGCGCTTGAAGTAATCTCCCACCTTCCTTGCGTTCACGGGGTCGGTCGTCTTCGCTTTTCTTCCACTGTCAGCTCGCCTCTGGGTCGTCTGGGTTTCCTTGAACGATTGTACCACGCGGGACATGGTTGAATTGTCGATTCCCAACTGTTTCGCGATCCACCTGTGGGACTGGCCTCGATTTTCCACAACCGCGCCCATATTTTTTTTTATCGAAGCAATTCTTGCTTGAAAGCCATCTCGATAACCATTCGTCAGATTTTGCACGTATTAACATTACACTCTAAATTAGTTCTACTCAAAAATCATCACATTTTACTCATGCAATAAAACATTATACACAAATGATTTTTTTTAGTACAATCTTTATTTTTTTTTTATTAATCATTTATTTGTACAGGCTCAATCGAATCAACTTTACAGAGCCAAGTTTTCATATTTTTATACATCATTTATCTTAAAACTAAAGTTAGGGGGATAGAACCGATTACTCGCGGCCGTCTCGAGGTTAATAGGAATTACAAATTACGAATGGGAAGATGGGTACATTAATATAACATTAATTAATAACACATTAATTTTAAATTCTAAATTGTCTTAACACTTATAACTATACAATGTATGGATTTTTTTTAACTTGAACATTTTTTGAGAAAGAAAAAAAAACACACTCAAACACCGATAAAAAAAAACTTATAGTAAACATACAGGTTAAACTAACTACAATCTAAGGCTAATGTTAGTCAAAAACACATAAATGAGTTTCAAGTACTCCAAATCACGTACAGCTAAAATATCTCGAATTGGCATATTGGGTTGTCTACCTCGAGCTCGAAGGGAATCATTAAGCTCCGATCTGACTCCACGATGTTCAGCACAAGACCAAATAACGTGATCTGCGTCCTGATAGCCTTGTCCACACTCGCAGAGATTGCTGTCGCTCATCCCATCCCGGTATAAATGAGCGCTCAAAGAATAATGATTGGACATGAGGCGAGACATGACACGAATGAAGTCTCGACCCACATCCATCCTCCTTAAGCAAGATTTCTTCGACACCTTTGGGATGATAGAATGTTGCCATCGCCCCAAATCTCCTTTACTCCATTTATACTGCCAGCTGACGAGTGACTGTTGACGAAAAATAGGGAAAAATTCGTTGAAGGCGATTTGTCGATCACAAATATCGCCTTCCATAGCGCCCACCTTTGCAAGCGAGTCCGCTTTCTCATTTCCCAGAATTGAACAATGAGAAGGGACCCATACAAAGGTGATGATAAAATAACGCGAAGATAAAGCACTTATTTTCATGAGAAAATACGAGGAGTGCTCTTCCGGCCTCAATGAGCGGATAGCCTCTATAGAACTGAGACTATCCGTGAAAATGAAGTACTGATCCGGTGTTAATGGGGCAACAATTTCTAGCGTAAAGTGTATTGCCGCTAATTCAGCGACATATACGGAACAAGGAGTTTGAAGTTTGAGATTGGCGCTATAAATTTCATTAAATATACCAAAGCCTGCTGACTCCTCTATCAAAGATCCATCAGTGAAGAAAGATTTAGTGGAATCAACTTGGCCAAACTTTGCAGCAAATATTACCGAAGCAATCATAGGACGATGATGCTCTGGGATTCCATGAAGCTCCTGCTTTTCGATCACCTGGGAGTTCATAACTTCACACCTGGTGAGGAGCCGGAGAGATAATTCTGAAAACCGATCCGAGAGTGGCAACATGCCAGCCAGCACTTCAAGACTCATGGTGTGAGTCGAGTGCATGCAACCTAACGCGATACGAAGACACCGATACTGAATACGTTCCAGTTTAATGAAGTGCGATCGAGCCGCTGACTGAAAACAAAAACTACCGTATTCCATAACCGACAAAATCGTTGTCCGGTACAACGTTAGAAGATCTTGCGGATGAGCTCCCCACCAGGTCCCGGTAATTGTGCAGAGAAAGTTTACCCTTTGCTGACACGTTCGCTTCTGATACTCAATATGGGATCTCCAGGTGCACTTTGAATCGAACCAGACCCCAAGATATTCAAAGGGCATAGAATGAGTTATCGGTGTACCCCAAATTTGAAGCTTCGTTTGTGCAGGGTTATGCTACCAACTCAGTTTTCTCCGTAGAGAATTCGATACCTAGCTCTAGAGCCCAAGTAGACAAATTGTCTAAGGTATCCTGTAAGGGTCCTTGCAGATCGACCCCATTGGGTCCCGTGATAGACACTACGCCGTCATCTGCAAGTTGTCTCAACGTACAGTTGTCACTTAGACAACCGTCAATGTCTTTGACATACAAATTATACAAAAGAGGGCTTAAACATGATCCCTGGGGGAAACCCATGTAGCTAAATCGTGAAGCTGTAGAGGTTCCATGAGAAAAGCTCATATGTTTCTCTAACAGCAAATTGTACAAAAAATTATTTATTAATGGTGAAAAGCCACAAGCGTGGAGTTTATCTGAAAGAACTTCAACAGATACTGAATCAAAAGCCCCCTTTATGTCCAAGAATACAGAAGCCATTTCCTCTTTTTTAGCAAAAGCTCACTGAATATCTGTGGAAAGCAACGCGAGACAGCCGTTCGTTCCCTTACCCCTAAGGAAACCATATTGAGTATCTGAAAGCAGGTTGTTCGTCTCAACCCATTTGTCCAGGCGGAAGAGGATCATTTTCTCCAACAACTTTCGAATACAAGATAACATCGCGATGGGTCGATAGGAGTTGTGGTCGGACGCGGGTTTACCAGGTTTTTGAATGGCAATAACTCTCACCCGCCTCCAATTATCCGGTACAATGTTGAGTTCCAGAAACTGATTGAACAAGTTCAACATGCGCCTCTTAGCGACGTCTAGGAGGTTCTTTAGCAATTTGAACTTGATTCTATCAGCTCCTGGAGCCGTATTGCTACACAAAAGGAGCGCGAGAGAGAGTTCTACCATTGAAAAAGGTTGGCTGATCTCATCTATCGGATTCTCGGTTTCGCGAGGAATGATCCGTGCTGGCACAGAATCTGGACAAACTGTTCGCGTGAACTTGAGGATCCATTGGTCCGAGTACTCCTCGCTCTCGTTGTTCGTAGTTCGGTTACGCAATCTTCGCGCCGTGTTCCAAAGAGTACTCATCGACGTCTCGCGCGATAGCCCGTCCACGAATCTTCGCCAGTATCCGCGTTTCTTGGCCTTGATGAGGCTCTTAAGTTCGCGTTCGAGAGCCGTGTATACTTCGAAGTGCTCAGGTGTTCCACGTCTACGGAAATTTTTAAACGCGTCGGACTTTTTACGGTAAACCTCGGTGCATTGCTGATCCCACCATGGAGAAGGAGGTTTCCTGCGAAATGACGTCCCTGGAACTGGTCGAGTTTGAGCTTGAAGCGCGCTGTCTAAGATCAGGTTGGAGAGGAAGTTATATGCTTCCTGCGGTGAAAGCCTTTCTACCGTCGTTACGGCTTCATCTACTGCTGTCCTAAACTTTGTCCAATCGATGTGACGGGTAAGATCATACGTGACGTTGATGGATTCCGATGGATTGAACCCGGTGGCAACCGAAATTTTTATGGGCAAGTGATCACTACCGTGGGGATCTTGAATCACATTCCATGTGCAATCCAACGATAATGAATTCGAACAAAGTGTGAGGTCTAATCTTCTGCCAACTGAGGATGTACCAGCCAAACGTGTTACTTCTCCATTGTTAAGAACTGTCATATTGAAGTTGTCACAGAGGTCATGTATCAGGGAAGACCGGTTGTCATCGTACAGTTCTCCCCAGCCTGTACCGTGAGAGTTAAAATCTCCCATGAAGGAAGGACCGGACAAATATCTGAAAGTTGTTTTCGGTTAATCGAGGCTCTAGGAGGAATATAGACAGAAGCAATGCAAAGGCTTTTATTTTTAATAACAGCCTGACATGCGACAACTTCAATACCTGGAATTGAAGGAAAATTCACTCTATAGAAGGAGTAGCACTTTTTGATCCCCAAAAGTACTACCCCTCCACGCGAATCCTAACGATCAAGACGAATAATATTGAAATCATGAAACGGAAGATTGATTTCGGAAGAGAGCCATGTTTCACAAAGACCGAATGCATCACAACCGGTAGTGTGAGCTAAAAATTTAAAAAATTCCAATTTAGGAAAAAGACTTCGACAATTCCACTGCAGAACAGTGATAAAATTCCCGACCTCTTTTGGAAAATTATCCATCGAAGGAAATGATTGCTGCAAGGAGGGGCCACTTGATTGTCAATTGCTTTAAAAAAGTCTTCACTGTGGGAAGCATTGCCAGAACAATGCTTTTAAGAGGGTCAGAAATTTCGAGGTACTTGAAGATACCTTCGGCAATGTCATCAAATGAGAACAACCCACTTGAGGAGGGGGCTTCTGTTCATAAAATAGGGGCCTCGGGGGTTTTGGATGTCCCCGGGAGAGATGGAAAGTCCTGGGTGTAGTTAGTACTACGGAAACCAGGAGGAATTGTTTACACTTTCCTTTTTTCCACCTTTTTTTAAATGGGCAAGCTGGTTTCGGGCTTCTTTTTCAGCAACTTTCCGTGGGCGGACGCGTCCTCGCTTCCGTGATGCACCTTCCGGAAAACTGACTGATGTTCCCTCTTCAGCCAAATCAAAGTCAGACTCGTCATCTGACAGAGGGAGCAAAGGGATTTGTATTGGCATCGGGTGATGGTGAGGTTTTTTTCACCATTTCGGCGAAAGATTGCCTGGAACGCTGTTTTAGCGAGCGTTCTAATTGTTCTCCGCGCTGTTTGTACGCCGGGCACGACGAGAGAGACATGAGGGAGGGAGTACCCTTACAGAAAGCGCATTTGGGTGTGCTGTCTGCGCAGGCGCCATCCTCGTGCTTCTCCCTGCAATTGGAGCAGCGTGCCTTATTGCCGCAATGGGAGGTCGTATGTCCCATCTGCTGGCATTTTTCGCAGATCATTACCCGAGGTACAAACAACCGCACAGGTAGTCGAAGTTTTCCCAACTCGACGTATTGAGGGAGGGCTGAACCAGAAAAAGTCACACGAAACGAATCTGAGTGGTAAATTTCTGTTTACCCTCACTGATCGATACTGCCTAGTTTTCGCACATCATGTATCTTGACTGAAGGAAGCAGAGTGGCTCCTGAAAAGCGACCAACCCCTGCTTCAACAGGATCTCAGGCGAACCAGCCTCAGCTAACTCCGATTGTTTTATAAATGTATGGAATTTTTTTTTTATAAATTATTAATGGTTTGTTACTATCAGCAGTGATAAGAAATTATTTTCATCTCAATCGTGCGACTGAGCAAATCTTCATATAAAATATGAGAGTAGCAAAAGCTCCGTAAATTACAATTTTTTTAGATCTCTAATCATGTTACATGTCATTCACCTTAAACAATAGCTCCAAAGCTGATTTAATTGTACATATTTTGTAAATAAACAAATCTATTAGTTTCAGATGTTAGTTTAGGAATAATTCGATAGGAATAGGAAGGCTCCATCTATATCATCTATCCACCTTTGAATTGTATAAGTTTTCGCTATTCACATATATTATATTTTTGTTTAACATAAAATTGGACACCTAAATAATTCAAAACAAATAAAAATATACCAACAGCCCACCGTTTACAAAAGACTGGCACTGTTCGCATCCCAGATGAAGTACCAGGGGAATGTTTTCCCGTTTCCGCGAACAACCAGGCGAAAGAGAAGAAAGAGGGAGAGAGAAGAAGAAGAGGGAGTGAGAGAAATAGAGAAAGAGTTGAGTGACTAGAAGGAAGATTGGAATGGATCGGGAGGACACTGAGTAACGAACTATCGTCTCGATGGTTGAGTGGGTAGTTGTAGCTCCAAGAAAAGAAACCAAAATTTGTGCCCTAAAGTGGAGGAAAAGTCGGTGCCAATTCGATGCAGATATCGCGCACGGAAGATTCGTGATTCTAAAGTTCGAAAACCAACTTGGGTGACGAACGTTGTAGAGGTGATATCCGATGCGACACGGTGACGTGGGCGAGCTCGAGGAACTTCGAGATGTCGAAAGCCTAACCCAGAAGTCGAAGCATGCAGAAGATCCGCCATCAAAGGTAACCCGCTTGCGTTGTCCATCTCTTTCTCTCTCTCTCCAACCGCATGACATCGAGCCCAACTGGAGCTGAACGGCCGCATCGTTCCCTTTATCCCCTATCCTTTCTGTCCCGTCCCTTTGTTATAAGCTAAATAAAAAAAAAAACAAAATGAAAACGTGAACATTTCTTATTTCTATGTTTCTGAGCCTTAGGTGCATGAAAGTCGGATTAAAGGCATTGTTTCCTTGGTGATCGATTCACTGTGTCCCCCGCTGAGCAGGGATGCCAATGTTCCAGTTTAAACTGGATTCTTCCAGTTTTTTTTACGGGATCCAGTCAAACAGTTAAATCTTCAAATCGTCCAGTTTTTCTGACTTTTGTCCAGTTTTTTTCCAGTTTTTTTTCACAACCCTGTTTGCTTTACCCATTAATTGTAGGACATTTTTTTTAATGTGGAAAAATTCCTATCCCCTTAAAAAGGTTGCTGTTTTTTTAAGCGTTTATAAATCAACATTTCTATCTGTCAACTGCAGCTTTTTGTTTTATCGACGCACACTAGTGAATCATTTGAATGTAAGAAGTGGTGAACAAGAGGGAAACAGATTAGTTGGGAAAACAAAGATGATAAGTATCAAGATACTGATAATGAATTCCGGGAACTCAGAAACATCGACTTTGATGATTTGAAGCATGAAAATGATGCAATGTTGTTTTGGGTTCGGTTTTAGCATTGAAAAGATTGAAAGCATTGAAGTTTCATTTTCTTTTCGGAATCCGCGGAATTTTATACCAAATTTACTAATTCTTCCTCATTTATCTGCGACGGTGAAAAGAGTTTTTTTTTTCGTTTACAATATAAACAAAACTTAAATTTGAAAAAAGTTTTGAGACAAACACGATGAAGGGAATTTTGGCAACCAAAAATTTGGTTCTTTCAATCAGGAAAAATCAGGAAAAACTTAAAATAAATCAACACATAAAAGCCAAAGAACAGTGAATATTGGTTATTGTTATTTGGGTTAAGTTGTATTTGTAATGTTTATATATTGACCAGGCGAACAAATAATATATATTGTATTATAAATTCAATTATAGTCTTGGTTGAGGTTTGTGGTTCCACGCATAATTAAAAACCATTCATTGACAATTCCCCATATTATTGATAACTATTTCACATATTGTAGTGACAATAACCCTAAAGTTGATAAGTATAAGTTAACAGTATCCTATACAGTTTTTACCATATAGCAGAGGCCAAATAGAATTATGCTGAATAGGCGGTTGTATTCGTTTTATTTGCGTTCTATTTTATGTCAAAATGTTGGGATAAAATCCAGAATAAAAAGAAATCTTACAATGACAATATGGCATACAGTAACAATTGTGTTAGTGTAAAGAATTTTTAGTTAAAACCATCACAGAACAATTCCACATATTGTAACAATATATCTTACATAGAACATATAAATTGTAATATGCGACAAATGGTTTTTCATTACGTAGGCTATTTCTTGATTTCTTTAGGATCCAGTTTTTTCCAGTTTTTTTTTTTTGCATTCCTCCAGTTTTTTCAAAAAAAAATATTGGCAACGCTGCCGCTGAGTCTACCGAGAGTACGTGGGCCGTCGCTCAGAGTAAAGCGTGTTACTGAGCTAGTCGAAACTTACAATCATAAATTTATAAAACAAACTATTATCAGTGATTTGGAAAAAGAAGTTTTGTGTGCTACTTGGGAAGAATGCTAAATATTTATTTCAAACACTGATTGATCAACGGAATTATCAAGATGGTCATAATACCTTAACAAAAATACAAGCAAAGATAATTTAGATAATAATTTAAGAAAATCTAGGTCAAAAATTGAGTGTCAACAAAGCAATTATCCAATTTATTGAAACTATGAGTAGCTGTTATGAACAAGGCGAAAAACATAACTCGTAAAACAAGTTAGCAGTATAAAGATTGTTTGAGAAATTACAAGCACACTTTCAAAATATTAAAAATTTGTAGTTTTTTTTTAAGATTTCAATTGCCTAAGGCATTTTTCAATTAATTATTTCAACAGGACAAATAATATCAGCACTGGTGTTTTACATAACATTTTACTCTTCTTCAATCAAAATCTTTAATTAAAACCGAGACATCTCACTTTTCCTCGAACATGACGCATAAGCTTCTGCACAGTTATCCCACCATTTTCACCACTTTTGTTCAAATTTTTTTAAATTGTTCGATGTCATACGCTGGTTTTACGAATTTCCGTAGCTTTGCTTTGGTCGAAGCCCAGAAAGTCTCGATTGGCCGTGCATCCGGGCAAAAATGTCTTTCGGCACGAAACAGACATTTTGGCTTTTGTACTACCCTAGTGTCTCCTTGGCGTAATGAAATGATGCCAAATCAGGCCAAAATATGACTGGACCATCATGCTGCTTGATCCTTGGCAATAAACGCTTCTGGAGGCATTCCTTGATGTACTTCTGGGTGTTCATTGTCTCCGATGTTACGTTCGGGCTAGATATTTTGCCGGATTCGCATATTGCCTGCCACCCATCAGCTTCTTGCCAAATTTTTCGGTGTAACTGGCCTTCTCCGTTTCGAGGATATCCGTACGTTTTGTACGCGAATAACTCAAATAATCCACGATAGATTTACATGATATCTTCCTCAATCCGTCGGAAATTTTACCGCGCTCCAATTCAATTGTCAAACATTATTCTCAAACAATAGTAAACTATTGAAAATAACGCAAATATAAGGTGATGTCTTATAATGTCATTTTTCAGAGTAAATTTACCAAATTTCCTATCACAGTTTTCAAATCGAAGCAAGGAACGGGTGCATCATCTTCTTCTTCTTTGTATTAGAGAGGGACTTTAACCAATCATGTGAATTGTCTCTCCATGTACGTCTCGCATGCAGCTAAGAACGGTATAAAACGCACACTTAGGAAAAATTTGCCTCATTCGTTTGGCAGCATTGAAGCTGTGCGGAGCTGGTCCCTGGTAGCTGGTCGCAGGTAGTTGGTCGCAGCTGCTGCATTCGTCCGGCAGCGGAGATGGTCGCAGAGGCAGCTGGTAGTCGCGTAGCAGATAGTGGTCGCGTAGTAGCTGGTGGTGGTAAGTACGACGGCTCTCCCAAACAGCGATCGTCGCGATGAGGTAAAATGGCGGATTATGGGGGCGCACAATCGTGTCGGTTTGTGCAAGCCGCCATCTTACCTCATCGTGGCGATTGTTTCACCGCGACTTCGAAAACGCTGATGTTTGGGGGAAAGCGTCCTTGGGGGCGAGCAGCAGTAGGTGGAAATAATCTGTCCTTTTGAGGACAATAAATTAAAATAAGAGAGTTGTTTATTCAAGAACTAATCTTAAATTTAATTCGGTGCTCGATGGAGGGCGAGCCGTCGATAAACATTTTACCCAGCTAAATTGATGTAATCTGTCCTTAAATTGATAATCTGTCCTTTTGAGGACAACCAATTTAATTAAAAGAGTTGTTCATACAAGAATTAAACTTGTGTTTCGTTTGGTTTGTGCGCCTAATATCATGGTGCTGATTCGTTCGCCGCAACTGCAAAAACGCCTCCATGGAGGGCGAGCCGTCGGGAAAATTTTACCCAGCTGGTTGGCGCAACCCACTAATAAATAATCTGTCCTTTTGGGGGCAACCAATCCAGTTCAGAGAGTTGTTTATATAAGAATTAAATTAATATTTCGTTCGATTTGTGCGCCATTTAATCTAGTGCCGATTTATTCGTCGCGACTGCAAAAACGCTACTGTTTGCGGGAGAGCCTCCATGGAAGCGAGCAGGACAATTCTCCGCCGGTGAAAAAAATTTCCTAGCTGGTTGGCGCAACCCGCGATGAATCAATAAATCAATTCAATTTCTAATTTAAGAGGGTTATTTGGAAAAGAGTTAATTCTACATTTCGGGCGATTGGGAGTCATATTGGGTTTGCCAATTACTACCCGAGCAGAACACAAAAGCATATGAATACCTAATTTTGATCTTGATAACTGGCCTTGGTATTACAGAGCTCAGATTAAGAGGTAAAATACCTAAGCAAAATACCTAAGAATTGCAAGCAAAATGTCTCTAGAATAACTAAACTTGATATTCCGGATACCTGGGTAAGTATCTGGTCACCTTAGAGGTATTATTTTGGTATTGTCTTACCTCAATTCGGTATTCGCATGACATTGTGGGAACAATTTGATGGTATTATCCTCAGGTATTTTACCTCTTAATCTGAGCTCATAAATACCAAGGCCAGTTATCAAGTTATTCGCTTCTGCTCGGGTAGGCAACTAGGCCGGTTCTTTGATTTATTTTCACCGAAAAATCTACCAGATACAAATCCCTTTTTGCTATTTAATTTAATACTCTCAGCTTGAGAGTGCTGGTGCCAAAACTAGTTAAAACTATCATTAATTTAATAATTTTATATTCCCTAACAGATCCTCAACTATCTTCTAGGCCTTAAAGATAGCCCATCGTAAAACGTGCAACCGTGGCCGTGTCATCATTTAAACCAAAAGGCCCTTTTCAGGGCCACCAAAGAGTAATAAAGAGTGTACAAGAGAATTTTCCCACATACTGACTTCATAAAACCAAACAGCTCTTTTCAGGGCCACTAAATAATATCTCAAGAGCGTACAATAGAATTTTCTTACATACTGGCTTCAAGACGCTGGTCTAATGTCCCATAAGAGCCGCACCCGTCAAGGGTGTGACTTAAACTGCTTCTATCGGTAAGGGTAAGCGACAGGCACGAATAATTGAAACCAGAGCTGACAAAAGTTATTCACGTCATACAAAACACAAAAGAAAAAAAAAGTCACCTTCACCGATTTGAGCTATGCGCCGTCTTTCCTTTTCGGTGGCGTGGAACCTAAAGATAAAGATGGTCGTACAGTCATCGTCGACAACGGTGATTTCTATTTCTTCTTCTTGGTCCGCAGCAACTGCAACGAATAAGTATACTTTGTGTTTTCTTTTATACCTTTTCGTCGCGGTGGTCTTGTCGCGTCGCTTCCGTTTCGTCGTGTAGTGGTCGTTGTGCGTGATTATTTTGTTGAGGTACGACGATGAGACGGGTGAAACGAACTGACTATTTGGATTTTTTTTTAACTCTTTATTTATTCCAAATTTTACATTTATTTCACATTCATATATTAACCTAGGTGATCCTGCTAAGTAATTAACATTTCAAACTTATATGCTATCATTTATATCTAATTGTGTTAATATTATTTTTACTTTGTCTATTCAGTACTTTTAACAGGGTTCCTTTTGCCTGCGTGTAAGAATAATTATTGATTTCTTAAAACTAGTTCTTATCTATAGAGAGAATTGATCATTGCAATTGAAGACTGCAATGATTTTTGTCTAAAATTATGAATTATTTTGTTGGGCATTTCTTCTAGAGTCTCAACGATTGAAATTCTATGTAACCAGGGAGACAGCTTCAAAATAATTTTCAGAAGTTTGTTCTGAATCCTTCGAATTGCTTTTTTCCTAGTAGCACAACAACTAGACCATATTGGCACAGCATAAAAGCATGGCCGGTCTAAAGATTTGTTTAAATATTAGAAGTTTGTTCTTCAAACAAAGTTTGGATTTTCTGTTTATAAGAGGATATAAACATTTTATATATTTATTACATTTGGCTTGAATGCCCTCAATGTGATCTTTAAAAGTTAATTTTTGATCAAGTATCAGTCCAAGATATTTTACTTGATTTGACCAAGAAATTGGAACTCCGTTCATAGTGACCATATGACTATTACTTGGTTTCAAAAATGCCGCTCTAGGCTTGTGTGGGAATAATATAAGTTGAGTTTTGGAAGCATTAGGAGAAATCTTCCATTTTTGGAAATAATCTGTAGAAATGTTCAAGCTTTTTTTTGTAGCCTCCTGGATATAACACGAAGACTTTTTCCTTTAGCGGAAATGCCTGTGTCATCAGCAAAGCAAGATTTTTGACAGCCCTGAGGTAAATCAGGGAGATCTGAAGTGAAAATGTTATAAAGTATTGGCCCAAGAATGCTACCTTGAGGAACACCAGCTCTGACAGGCAATTGATCAGATTTAGAATTCTGATAATTTACTTGCAAAGTTCTATCAGTTAAGTAGTTTTGAATTAATTTCATGATATAAAGCGGAAAATTGAACTTTTTCAGTTTCGCAATCAAACCTTCATGCCAAACACTGTCGAATGCTTTTTCTATGTCTAAGAGCAACTCCAGTGGAGCAGCCTTCAGCTTTGTTTGAACGAATTAAATTTGTAACTCTCAAAAGTTGATGCGTAGTTGAATGCCCATGGCGGAATCCAAACTGTTCATCAGCAAAAATTGAGTTTGTATTGATGTGAAGCATCATTCTATTCAAAATTATTTTTTCAAAAAGCTTACTTATTGATTGTCCAGTGAACAAGCGAACGGTGCGGTTCGTTGTGTACGCTCTCCGTTGCTTTGGAAGTTTGTCACGCGTTGTTTCCAAGTGCAGATTTTTTTTTCTCTCGATAGTGTCCTCATCGCAGTTGATATCGAGTTTAGCTTTTTCTGAAGAAGAAAACGTGTGTTAATCAGTGCAACGACGCTATTAATTGCAATTAGCAATCGAATAGCCATATTGCTCCGCATCTATTCACGGCACGCACACCAGCAGTCCATCGTGTGTAGCGTGCAATCGTTCATCTGCCAACCACCACCGACCAGCGTCTTCATCATCGTCATCATTTTCATCATCGCTGAGCTCCACATCTAGCCCGTACAAGCGGCCACACATCGTCGCTCGGCAGCAGTAGCACATTCGTTGACCGGCTGCAGCAGATCAGTGATACATATAAGATAAGTTTTTGTTTCTCCTGAATACATTATAATTTAATTTTGAGTGAGTGCGTGTGTGTGTGAGAGAGTGTTTTTAGCTTTAGTTTGTTTTTCTGTGTTCGATTATTTTTAATTGCGTGAGGGTTTGAGCGTCATAAACTCCCACGTGAGAGCCATGGATGATTTGTCGGAAGACGAATCATCTATGGCGCGAAATGATGGGGTAGCTCATAAGGTTACCCGATCACGTGCTTATCCAGATGGTTCAGCTGGTCCATGGGTTGTCTTCTTTCAGCCCAAAACGAAACCTCTTAACGTATATCAGATCTCCAACGATCTGACGAAGCGATTCTCGGCCGTGACCGAGATAATAAAAGTGAGACCGAATAAACTTCGGGTCGTTGTGTCCAACCTTAAGCAAGCTAACGAGATTGCTGTCTCTCAGCTTTTTACACTCGAGTATCGGGTGTATATCCCAGCTCGGGGTATTGAAATTGAAGGTGTGGTCACCGAAACGAGTGTGAACCCTGAGATCCTGCTGAAACAGGGGGTTGGTCGATTTAAGAACCACCTGCTTTCTCCAGTGAAGATACTGGATGTGATAAGACTTGGCACAGTATCGATCACTAAGGGTGAAAAGAAGTTTACACCGTCAGACTCGTTTCGTGTGACCTTCTCTGGCTCAGCCCTCCCTCAATACGTCGAGTTGGGAAAACTTCGACTACCTGTGCGGTTGTTCGTACCTCGGGTCATGACCTGCCAAAAATGCCAGCAGATGGGACATACGACCTCCCATTGCGGCAATAAGGCACGCTGCTCCAACTGCGGGGAGAAACACGAGGATGGCGCCTGCGCAGACAGCACACCAAAATGCGCTTTCTGTAAGGGAACTCCTCCTCATGCTCTCTCGTCGTGCCCGGCGTACAAACAACGCGGGGAACAATTGGAACGCTCGCTAAAACAGCGTTCCAGGCAATCTTTCGCCGAAATGGTGAAAAAAGCCACACCATCACCCGATGCCAATACAAATCCCTTTGCTCCTCTGTCAGATGACGAGTCTGACTTTGATTTGGCTGAAGAGGGAACATCGTGCAGTTTTCCGGAAGGTGCCCCACGGAAGCGAAGACGCGTCCGCCCACGGAAAGTTGCTGAAAAGAAGCCCGAGACCAGCATGCCTACTTCAAAAAAAGGTGGGAAAAAGGAAAATCCAATTCCTCCTGGTTTTCGTAGTACTAACTACACCCAGGACTTTCCATCTCTCCCGGGGACATCCAAAAGCCCTGATGCCCCGCTTTTAAGAACAGAAGCCCCTTCTCAAGCGGGCTGTTCTCATTTGATAACATTGTCGAAGGTATCTTCAAGTACCTTGAAATTTCTGACCCTCTCAAAAGCATTGTATTGGCAATGCTTCCCACAGTGAAGACTTTCTTGAAGCAATTGACAATTAAGTGGCCCCTCCTTGCAGCTATCATTTCCTTCGATGGATAATTTTCCAAATGAGGTCGGGGATTTGATCACTGTTCTGCAGTGGAATTGTCGAAGTTTTGTTCCTAAATTGGAATCTTTCAAATTTTTGGCTCACAATACCGGTTGTGATGCATTTGCTATTTGTGAAACATGGCTCTCTCCCGAAATCGATCTTCCGTTTCATGATTTCAACATTATTCGTCTTGATCGTGAGGATTCACGTGGAGGAGGAGTACTTTTGGGGATCAAAAAGTGCTACTCCTTCTATAGAGTGAATTTTCCTCCTATTCCAGGTATTGAAGTTGTCGCATGTCAGGCTGTTATTAAAAATAAAAGCCTTTGCATTGCTTCCGTTTATATTCCTCCTAGAGCCTCAATAAACCAAAAACAACTTTCAGATATTTGTTCGGTTCTTCCTGCTCCGCGGTTGATCATGGGAGATTTTAACTCTCACGGTACAGGCTGGGGAGAACTGTACGACGACAACCGGTCTTCCTTGTTATATGACCTCTGTGACAACTTCAATATGACAGTTCTTAACAATGGAGAAGTAACACGTTTGGCTGGTCCATCCTCAATTGGCAGTAGATTAGACCTCACACTTTGTTCGAATTCATTATCGTTGGATTGCACATGGGATGTGATTCAAGATCCCCACGGTAGTGATCACTTGCCCATAAAAATTTCGATTGCCACCGGGTTCAATCCGTCGGAATCCATCAACGTCGCGTATGATCTTACCCGTTACATCGATTGGACAAAGTTCAGGACAGCAGTAGAGGAAGCCGTAACGACGGTAGAAGAGCTTCCACCGCTGGAGGAATATAACTTCCTCTCCAACCTGATCTTAGACAGCGCGCTTCAAGCTCAAACTCGACCAGTTCCAGGAACGTCATTTCGTAGGAAACCTCCTTCTCCATGGTGGGATCAACAGTGCACCGAGGTTTACCGTAAAAAGTCCGACGCGTTTAAAGTTTTCCGTAGACGTGGAATACCTGAGCACTTCGAAGTATACACGGCTCTCGAACGCGAACTTAAGAGTCTCATCAAGGCCAAGAAACGCGGTTACTGGCGAAGATTCGTGGACGGGCTATCGCGCGAGACGTCGATGAGTACTCTTTGGAACACGGCGCGAAGATTGCGTAACCGAACTACGAACAACGAGAGCGAAGAGTACTCGGACCAATGGATCCTCAAGTTTGCGCGAAAAGTTTGTCCAGATTCTGTGCCGGCACGGATGATTCCTCGCGAAACCACGAATTCGATAGATGAGAACAGCCAACCTTTTTCAATGGTAGAGTTCTCTCTCGCACTCCTTTCGTGTGGCAATACGGCTCCAGGGGCTGATAGGATCAAGTTCAACTTGCTTAAGAACCTCCCAGACGTCGCTAAGAGGCGCATGTTGTACTTGTTTAATCAGTTTCTGGAACTCAACATTGTACCGGATGATTGGAGACGGGTGAGAGTTATAGCCATTCAAAAACCTGGTAAACCCGCGTCTGACCACAACTCCTATCGACCCATCGCGATGTTATCTTGTATTCGAAAGTTGTTGGAGAAAATGATCCTCTTCCGTCTGGACAAATGGGTTGAGACGAATAACCTGCTTTCAGATACTCAATATGGTTTCCGTAGGGGTAAGGGAACGAACGACTGTCTCGCGTTGCTTTCCACAGATATTCAGTTAGCTTTTGCTAAAAAAGAGCAAATGGCTTCTGTTTTCTTGGATATCAAGGGGGCTTTTGATTCAGTATCTGTTGAAGTTCTATCAGATAAACTCCACGCTTGTGGCTTTTCACCATTAATGAATAATTTTTTGTATAATTTGCTGTCAGAGAAACATATGAGCTTCTCTCATGGAACCTCTACAGCTTCCCGATTTAGCTACATGGGTCTCCCCCAGGGATCATGTTTAAGCCCTCTTTTGTATAATGTTTATGTCAAAGACATTGACAGTTGTCTAAATGACAACTGTACGTTGAGACAACTTGCGGATGACGGCGTAGTGTCTGTCACGGGACCCAATGGGGTCGATCTGCAAGGACCTTTACAGGATACCTTAGACAATTTGTCTACTTGGGCTCTAGAGCTAGGTATCGAATTCTCTACGGAGAAAACAGAGTTGGTAGTTTTTTCAAGGAAGCATAACCCAGCACAACCGAAGCTTCAAATTTGGGGTAAGCCGATAACTCATTCAATGTCCTTTAAATATCTTGGGGTCTGGTTCGATTCAAAGTGCACCTGGAGATCCCACATTGAGTATCTGAAGCGAAAGTGCCAGCAAAGGATCAACTTTCTTCGAACAATTACCGGGACCTGGTGGGGAGCGCATCCGCAAGATCTTCTAACGTTGTACCGGACAACGATTTTGTCGGTTATCGAATACGGTAGTTTTTGTTTTCAGTCAGCGGCTCGGTCGCACATCATAAAACTGGAACGTATTCAATATCGGTGTCTTCGTATCGCGTTAGGTTGCATGCACTCGACTCACACCATGAGTCTTGAAGTGCTGGCCGGCATGTTGCCACTCTCGGATCGGTTTACAGAGTTATCTCTCCGGCTCCTCACCAGGTGTGAAGTAATGAACCCCCAGGTAATCGAAAATTTTGAGAAGCTTCTCGAGTTGAATCCTCAAACTCGCTTCATGACTTTGTACCATTTGTACATAACACAGGATGTCAGCCCTTCGCCGAACATTTCCAATCGTGTTTGCTTCTCCGATTTCGATAATTCGGTTCATTTTGATTTATCCATGAAGCAGGAGCTTCATGGAATCCCAGAGCATCATCGTCCTATGATTGCTCCGGTGATATTTGCTGCAAAGTTTGGCCAAGTTGATTCCACTAAATCGTTCTTCACTGACGGATCATTGATAGATGAGTCAGCAGGCTTTGGTATATTTAATGAAATTTATAGCGCCAATCGTAAACTTCAAGCTCCTTGTTCCGTATATGTCGCCGAATTAGCGGCAATACACTTTACGCTAGAAATTGTTGCCTCACTTACACCGGATCAGTATTTCATTTTCACGGATAGTCTCAGTTCTATAGAGGCTATTCGCTCCTTGAGGCCGGTAAAGCACTCCTCGTATTTTCTCATGAAAATACAGGAGCTTCTAAGTGCTTTATCTTCGCGTTATTTTATCATCACCTTTGTATGGGTCCCATCTCATTGTTCAATTCTGGGCAATGAGAGAGCGGACTCGCTGGCAAAGGTGGGCGCTATAGAAGGCGATATTTATGATCGACAAATCGCCTTTAATGAATTTTTTACTATTTTTCGTCAACAGTCACTCGTCAGCTGGCAGTATAAATGGAGTAAAGGAGATTTGGGGCGATGGCAACATTCTATCATCCCAAAGGTGTCGAAGAAATCTTGGTTTGGAGGGATGGATGTGGGTCGAGACTTCATTCGTGTGATGTCTCGCCTCATGTCCAATCATTATTCTTTGAACGCTCATTTATACCGTGTTGGGCTGAGCGACAGCAATCTCTGTGAATGTGGACAAGGTTACCAGGACGCAGATCACATTATTTGGTCATGTGCTGAGCATCGTGGAGTCAGATCTGAGCTTTATGATTCCCTTCGGGCTCGAGGTAGACAACCCAATGTACCGGTTCGAGATATTTTGGCTATACGTGATCTGGAGTTTATGAAACTCATTTATGTGTTTTTGACTAACATTAGCCTTAGATTGTAGTTAGTTTAACCTGTATGTTTGCTTTAAGTTTTTTTTTCTCTGTGTTTGTGTGTGTGTGTTTTTTTTTCTCATTCTCAAAAATGTTAAAGTCAAAAGAAAACCTAAAGTTGTATAGTTATAAGTTTTTATCCAATTCCGAATTTAAAATAAACGTGCTTTGTAAACCACACTTCAAATTCCCGCCTATCTTCCCATCCATACAATTGTTATTCCTATTAACCTCGAGACGGCCGCGAGTAATCGGTTCTATCCCCTTAACATTAGTTTTAAGATAATTGATGTATATAAATATGAAAACTTGGCTCTGTAAAGTTGATTCGATTGAGCCTGTACAAATAAATGATTTAATAAAAAAAAAAACGTTTTTCGTTTCCTACCTGGCGCTTAGTGCGCGACTGCAAAATTGCTTTGCGAGTCTTGCACTCCCAAAAATTTGATTTATGGTTTTCACCACAATTTGAACATTTGAATTTTTGAGGATCTTCCTTCACTGGACAGTCGTCCTTAGTGTGTGAGGAATCACCACAATTCATGCATTTACCAACCATATGGCAATGCTTTGTTCCGTGACCCCATCCCTGGCACTTACGGCATTGGGTGAGGCTTTGGAAATTGGCTCCAGTCTTCCTGAAATGTTCCCACTTCACTCGGACATGGAGCAAAAGGCTTGCTTTTTCTAAAGCCTTAAGGTTATTAAGTTCACTTGACTTGAAGTGAACTAAGTAGAAATCGTTTGAAATCCCTTTGCGAGCATCGCCAGGCCGGGATTTCATTTTCATCTTAATTACTTGGACTGGGCTAAATCCAAGTAATTTTGTTAACTCGTTTTTTATTTCATCGAGAGATTCACCACTGGGCAGTCCTTTCAAGACAACCTTGAAAAGACGCTCAGCTTTGGTGTCATAGGTGAAGAAATTGTGGTTCTTCTGAGTAAGATACTCAAGAAGACGTTTGAATCCGTCCAAGGTTTCTGCATGCAAACGGCATTCACCTCGTCTGGAAATTTGAAGGGAATATTTCACACCTTCAACAAATGTTAAGATTTCCTTGCGAAAAGCATGGAAATCCGAAATTGTCACCACAATAGGGGGAACTTTTTCCTTTCTCAATCGAGAAAGTTTTTTCAAATTTTGATTAGATGATGGATCACTCTCATCATCTGTGAGCATATCAAATTGATTACTCACATTAATTTGATTTGCAGGCGAATCAATAGATTGCCCTTTTCGTTTGCGCTTATTTGCCATAGTGGCAGAGTAATTTGCTCCAAATCGACGTCCAAGCAGATAACTATAAGAATCCGAGGGACCGAAGAGGAATTTTCCAATGCGATATCCAAGCCGGGTTACCCGAAGGGCCTAACAAGGATCGAAAAGGAATAAGAGGAAATCTAAAAATTGTAGGTATTATTTAGCACTGAAAAGTGCTGTTTAAGATTTGGTGTAGCGTTAGGTAGCAATAGCACTTCCTTCAGCAAATAGAAAATAGAACCGCACGGCATGAGAGCACAATGCAGACTGGCACTGACTATGGATTGTATGTGTATAATGGACCCTGTGCGTATGGTGGACCCTGTGGCATATTGTTGTTATTTTTTCGTTATTGTCGTATTTCACCGTAGGAAGTGCAGTTAAAACACTTATCAAAATAAAACAAAGGGAGGGTATGATTCTTTTGATTGTTATTAAAAAAACATTATTATTTATTTTTTTTGCGTGTTGTGTGTTGTGGGGGCGGCTGATTTTTTGTCATCCCGGAGGTAAAAAATAAATTTTTTTTTGTTTTGGGGGTGAGAGGGGGTGTGGGTGTGGGTGAAAAGTAAATAAAAAAAACAGTGCTGGGGGGAGGGGTGTGGACATATAAATCGTAAGTTTCACCCAATTCGAGATAGAGAGCGTTTTCTACGAACTAACCTCCAAAAACACATTTTTCATCGAAACATTTTTTTTTTTAATTTTAAGGACAACATAATGTTCTACAAAGTTATCTGTAATGATAAAAATACACAACTTTCTTGAATATACTTTACCTGAATTATTTCTGTGGGATGAGTTATTGAAGTTATGTTACTATAATTAAACCGATTATGATTTCAATTATTATGCCGTTTTTAATTTCAACCGCTTCTTTTGCTATCATTGCTATCGTTGGTATCAGTATAAAATTTAAATATCCTTCAATCCTCTTGCCTCTTGAATTTCTGCAGATAGCTGACCAATTTGAACAAGGAAATGATTAATCACGGTCGATCCATGTTTGAATACTTTATAAACGATATTCGGTATACCAAGGGTATAAACTGACCAGCAAACGCTCATTTTCTGGCAGTAATAAAAAAAAAAAAGAATTTCAATGGACGCGCATAATTTCCAACCAATTGTTAGTCAAAGCAAGTGTTAACAAAGAAATTGTTTGCAATGTTTCATACAACAGACCAGATTCAGTCGACATCAGGCCTAAATTTATATCAAATATTCCACGAGCCCATTAGCATTAGCAGTAGCATTCTGCATAGCAAATGTGCATTAGATATCGCAGAAAATTACACGTTTCTTTCAAACTATTCAGGCTAACAAAAAAAAAACTTGCGTGCTATGTTGCCATCACTGAATGTACCAGCTCTTGAAGTTGAATTTTTATCTCACTTTTAGGGGGATTGATCACAAAAGTCATGCCGTCAAAATACGACACTTGTCATATCCATCAACTTTGCCAAAGACGCTATCGCTCTAGCTCCACTATTTAAGGAGCTATCAGTTTAAAGCGTTAAAATCGACTTTTTGACCACTGTGCAGTGTACGGGAACGAATATATTTTGAACATGTATGTATTTTGGTCACTTTGCTGTAAAATACATTATACAGGGTGTACGGTTCCTTAATGCAAATATGTTCATATGTTGTATCATAAATCACACTAAATCACTCCGGACTCACGAAATGTTCCCGCACAAACATCTGATATTGCTTACCTTGATGAAACATTTCTAAAATAATAAATAATTGACTTAAATAGCTGCCTGCTGCGTTTTCGTATTCTTCACTCGTTCAAACAACTTTTGCTTTGATCCTCTCTTCCAAGGCATCTTATGCCAAACTTCCTCAAACACTGGAGTGGTGGAGTAGAAGCCTTTATCCTTAGTGGTTAGGATTCGATGATACTTCGATGTTTCTTCATCTTCCATCTAACATTCCATCAACGTTTTCGATTCACTCGACGGTAGACATCTTGCTGTATCTTTTTGGTTGATTATTGGAATATTTTTTGGAACTGATTATATATAGTAATCAAAAAAAAAAAAAATTATGGCCTATTTTCGAAATCAATCGAAAACTGCAATTTCAAAAAATGGCTTGTAAGATGGAACACGATCCGTTTTTTGCATGTAACATGTATAATTTTATTTTCTGGCGGATCCAAAGACAGCTCTCGAAAGAGGAACTAAAATGCTTCAACTTTGCTCAAGGAACTGATTATTTATAGCCATCAAGAAAAAATTATGGCCTCTTTTCGAAATAAGCAGAAGAAATAATTGCTGTTTTAATTATGCCAACACTTTCGAACGATGAAACCTGGAAGAGCTAAATCGAATGAGTGTATTCACTCCAGCGCGATCCATTCACTGACAGCGCGATAGTGTTGCCGCTGTGAATGTCAAAAGTGGCGCTGTTTCATTTTACAAGCCATTCCATCTTACAAGTTTATCCTCTATTGGTATCTTTTTATACCGAAAAAAAATTCCGTAATTTTTCATCCAATACAAAATATAAACCAGAGACTTTTAAATCATAACGTTAGAGACAATTTTCATATGAATAATCAAAAGTTCATAAACTACGTTGAGGTTCTACGATGGACTGACCATGATCTACGTTTCATTTACATGTTTAAAATTTCCTATGAAAAAAGCCGAAAAAGGGGGAAGAGGGTTAAGAAATACTTAAAAATTAGTCGACGTGGCTTATGAATAACCTCGTACAGCCGTAGAGGACGTCTTCGCCATTCTTAGATTTTACAACCAAAGCATATCGGTTTTCGTCATTCACCATCTATGGTGCGACGATTTCAAAATATTCATGCATCATCAAAACGATGACTATAATTCTTCGCATACTTTTTGTTGCGTGACTAGGAAGGGTATGTGACGAACAACTAGTTGGCGTCATCTAACTTGTATGGCGTTGCAACTTTATTGTTGCACGACGAGAGGCTTCGCGTTGTAAGTCAACATGTTTCGTTGCACGGCATTGAAGGTAACAGACCT
Source organism: Aedes koreicus (assembly GCA_024533555.2). Classification (NCBI taxonomy): domain Eukaryota; kingdom Metazoa; phylum Arthropoda; class Insecta; order Diptera; family Culicidae; genus Aedes; species Aedes koreicus. Next base: position 140,002 of record JAHHFK020003655.1, read on the forward strand.
CGTCGCTACTGTGGTTGCTATGTGCTTTGACGATGACTTTTTTCAGCCCTGTGAAATCACTTGAAATATGGTGGAGGAAAAAGATGGAAGGAGGATGAAAATTTTGGCGGGGGAGGGGCGTGGGAGGGGGGGAAGGGGGAGCTTGTGGGGGGGGGGGGGGTGGGGGGGGTGGGGGGGGGGGGGGGGGGGTGGGCACTAGACAAACTGCTGTTTTCGGCATCTTCAGCACTTTAGCCAGTTTGGAACCGGGCAACTCCGGATTTTCCAAGTGTTTGTGCACAATAGTTTTTCTTCTTTCGAGTTCCATTTGGCGTTATTTCTGAACGCGATCGACTTATTTGATCAAATTTGCACCAGTTGTTCTCTATAGAAGTGTAAACAAACCACTGTCGAAAATTTTGGATTCTCAACACTAGAGACGTGCTAGGTTGTGAAGTATTCCAATCGAATGGTATTCCAGAAGTCATTCTGTTCTACTTCTACTAAAATTGTTTTTTTTTTTTGACGTAGACTACGTCTTACGGCAAGGGTAGGGTGTCAATTGAAAATCTGAAAATTAGCGACCGTCACGAAATATCGTTACAAATTAAACGCTAATAACTTAATAAATTCTCAATAGATTTTCAAGATGTTTACATCAATCGGTTGGAAATTTTCCCGATTTAATAATTTTCCCAAATTCAATAATCAAACTTTATCCGTAAACAATTTAAAGCAATTGAAAATAACCAAAACATAAGGTGATGTCTTATAATGCCGATTATTCAGAGTAAATTTACTAAATGCTTTGTAATTTACTATCACAGATTTCAAATGTAAGCAAGGGGGGGGTCATATGCAGCATTTAACGATATAAAACGGGGAAACCCTTAACAAATTTACTCATTAAAGGGCGATACGGTCAAAATTTGGTCAATATCAACTTGACGTATTTCTTTCAATTTTGCATTTAAAAAACCTTAACACCCCTCATTTTGAAGGTGTGTGTGTGTAGAATGTTGCTCTTATTTTGATTTTGGAATTCACTCTTCAGTTGTCAAAATGCCGTCCAAGCAAGAAGAGCAGCGTATCAACATTTTGCTCGCGCATCGCGAAAATCCGAGCTACTCGCACGCAAAGTTGGCAAAATCGCTAAAAGTTGCCAAATCAACCGTTACAAATGTAATTAAAGTGTTTGGGGAACGTTTGTCGACAGCCAGGAAGTCTGGATCGGGGAGAAATCGAAAACCGGAAGCCGCTGAGACGACAAAGAGAGTTGCCGGTAGTTTCAAGCGAAACCCTAACCTATCTCTCCGAGATGCCGCAAATAAGCTGGGTGTATCGTCTACAACCGTGCATCGAGCCAAAAAACGAGCCGGACTATCGACTTACAAGAAGGTAGTGACTCCAAATCGCGATGATAAACAAAATACGACGGCCAAAGCGCGATCCCGGAGGCTGTACACGACGATGCTGACGAAGTTTGACTGCGTGGTAATGGACGACGAAACCTACGTCAAAGCCGACTACAAGCAGCTTCCGGGACAGGAGTTTTATACGGCAAAAGGAAGGGGAAAGGTAGCAGATATTTTCAAGCACACGAAACTGTCAAAGTTCGCAAAGAAATATCTGGTTTGGCAAGCCATCTGTACCTGTGGCTTGAAAAGCAGCATTTTCATAGCTTCCGGGACTGTCAACCAAGAAATTTACGTGAAAGAGTGTTTGAATAAACGTCTGCTGCCTTTCCTGAAGAAACACGGTTGTTCCGTACTGTTTTGGCCGGATTTGGCATCTTGCCATTACGGTAAAAAGGCCATGGAGTGGTACACCGCCAACAACGTGCAGGTGGTTCCCAAGGACAAGAACCCTCCCAACACGCCAGAGCTCCGCCCAATTGAGAAATACTGGGCTATTGTCAAGCGGAACCTAAAGAAGACCAAAAAAACTGCTAAGGACGAGCAGCAGTTCAAGGCAAACTGGCTTTCTGCGGCGAAGAAGGTGGACAAGGTGGCTGTACAAAATCTGATGGCAGGGGTCAAGCGTAAGGCCCGGCAATTCGGATTTGGAAAAGCGGAAGCCTAACTGAATATTTTTCCTGAATTTTATACTAATTGAACTTGAAAAAGAAATTTAATTTGATTTTTTAAATAAACGATTTCACCGATTTACACGCGTTTTCCCTTGACCAAATTTTGACCGTATCACCCTTTAGTGTCGCAGTACTATAGCTGCGCAGATCATGGAACCAATAAGGATCAGCAGCTGGCGATGAAAGCAACCACTATGACATGGTACCTGCAGTGCGGAGCGGCAAGGCGCCATCGTAGCAGGTGGTGGAACATGCCACAGAAGGTGCAGTTGCCACCAACCAGTGGTGAGCTAGTTCATTGCTCTGAGACTGTTGCTAGCAAGCCCTTGGCTAGGCAGCCATTGTATATGCAGTGGTATGCTAGGCAGTCGGTTGCAGTGATGATTTGTGGCCAGTCGGTGGGCGCCATCACGAGGAGCAAAATAACGTGCTTGAGTGTGTGATCTTCTTGGTAGCCATCTTTATCTGAAGCGCAACGTGCATGGCAAAAACTATCCTGCTTCGTGAAAAGACCGAGAAGGACTAATTCAAATCCGTCCTTTTCAGGACGACCAATCCAAATCTGAGAGAGTTTGTTAAATTTGAATTTATCTAATAACTAACCAAATGGCAGACAGCGGTAGCTAGAACAATTTTAATTTTCTCTCCGTTGCATACCTTGAGCATTGTGCACAATTTACAAAAGGCTGCCATCATGAAAAATTGAATTGTCTATTGAAAATCGAAAAATAATCGACCGTCACGAAATATCGCTACAAATTAAACGCTCATAACTTCATAAATGCTCAATAGATTTTCAGAATGTTTACATCAATCGAATGGAAATTTTCCCGCATATCAATTCAATTATCAAAAATTATCCGTTGACAATTTGAAACTATTGAAAGTAACGAAAATGAAAGGTGATGTCTTATAATTTTGTTTTGCAGGCTTGATTTCACGAATTCACGGTAATTTCCTATCACAGATTTCAAATGTGAGCAAGGGAGGTCTCATATTCAGCACTGAACGATACAAAAGCAATTTTTCTCATTCGTGCTGCAGTACTGGAGCTGTGTGGAGCAACGAGCCAATATTCATTGGCAGCTGGCGATGGCATGTGCCCTGGAGGGTGCACTAGATTCATTTAGCAGTGCTTAGAGGCAGTGCGCCAACGTTGGATTTGGCTGCTGGCGGTAGCAACCGTTGCTAGGCAGCCATTAATTAGGCAGTGGTGTGCTAGGCAGTCGGTTGCCTGCCGGGCGTAACCACGAGGAAGCAAAATAAGGTGCTCGTGTGTGTGATCTTGGTGGTAGCCATCTTTGGTAAGGCGCAACGTGCAATGGCTGAAATAACCTGCTTCTTCAAAAGACCGAGAAGGTTTAAATTATTATGCGAATGCAATTTCAAATCCGTCCTTTTTCAGGACGACTAATTCAATTTTGAAAGAGTATGTTTGATGGGAATTTACTCAACATTACTATCCAAGTTCTTACCAATTGACAACCAGCGGGGGCTAAACAAAAATTTAAATTTCCTCTTCATTGCATACCTTGAGCATTGTGTACATTTTTCAAATGTCTGCCGTCACGAATAATTTAAACACCGTACGCTAATAACTCGATCGTTTTTTGATTGATTTGTTTTTGAGGTTTTTAAAATGTTACTAACTTTAGGCGATGCCGAGTAAACTCGTGATTATCAGGCAAAACTTAAACGTTGCCAACAACTGGGTGAGATGCTGGAGAAAGGCCTTCAACTTGCGGCCGTATCATCATTCAAACCTTTTTGAAGAGTGTACAATAGAATTTCCTAATTTTCATAATGCATACTAACATATAGGGTCCTCCATTAGCTCAGTCGGTAAAGGCGCAGCTACAAAGCAACACCATGCTGGAGGGGGCTGGGTTCGATTCCCGGTCTGGTCTAGAAATTTTTCGTAAAGGAAAATTTCTCGACACCCCTGGACATTTAGGGTATGATTGTACTTGCCACACAATCATACAAATGCTAAGAAAGAATAAGAAGAAGACTAACATACTTACTCACTTATGCTAACCCAACGACCGATTCGAACAGTACTTGCTTTGCAACATAGATTGAAATAAACATTTAATTTTCTGCATTATCTTATGCGTATAAAGGGAATGCTAGATTTGACTTGAATTCATGGAATATTTCATTTATATGTAAACCTGATATCACTGAAATCAGATCTGTTGCATGAAAGATTGCAAACAATTTCTTTTTCTTTACGCTTCCTTTGGCTTTCAATTGAACAACGGAGAATTTTACGCGTCTGCTAAAATACATTATTATTTTTTCTGTGAATGTTCCCCTGCGAAACTAACGAAACTAATCAAACGGTTTAACGTAGTCTACGTCAACCGGTCGTGTGCTAAACACAACCCCTTTGATTTTTTACGTAGGACTACGTTTCTCTTTTCTATACCGAAAGGTTTTTGAACGCTTATTACTCTCGTTTGACTGAACAGAATTACTTCATTTATACAGCATTTGATAAGAAAAACTTACAAATGATTTGGATTAAAATTTAAATTTAGTGCTATTTGTATAAGTAGTTCAATTTTTTACTTAAAAATGACCCGGTTTTGCTCCTATACAAATCTGCATACGAACAGGTTGAAAATATGGTTTTCCCTTCCCGAGTCCTCAGAAACGGGTAACAAATGGTTCAAGTTGTCTTCTTCTTTTTATTTCATTGAGTTTCATTCCATGACGAATACATAAATAGCCACACCCCTCAGCTGAAAAACTATTTTGCTTTGTTGCCGGAGTTTGATTTTATAACTGAGGCCCGTCCCCTCTTTAGGATTTAGCTTCGTTCTGTATTTTCGTGCCTCTCGTCATTCAGGATTATGCTATCAACGCTATTATATAGCACGCGAGAGGAACCGAAATGATTTCAGTTTTTGACACGAGCTCTGGTGGTTCGGACAGAGCTTTATCCATGATTTGATGATTTCACATAGGAATATCTTACACCGCTTGAAACAAATGTCTCAAATCATCAGTTATACATGTTCTTGTTAAACTATTTTGAAAGTTGTGGCTGTTTTCGAGAATATGCAATGGTAGCTCGGGTTTGGCTATGGAAATGTTGGTTAGATTAAGACGTATCTTTGTAAGTTGTAAGATTGAAATTATCATCCTAAAATGGATCGTTGGCCAGGTACACTCTTGAAATTAATATCTTTTTCCGGTTTTCTTGGGCAGCAGGATAACCATCATGTGATATGTTCACATCGGATAGAGTTTATTCTACTCCTCGTCGCTGCGAATGGCCGACTACAAGATACGAGGGATGATTCTGGTATTCTACTTGTCACGAACGGCGTTACAGATCCTTGAGGATTTCAATGGCCAGAAATTTCATCACAGAAGCTAGTATAGTCTAGCTGAGTAGTATAGTCTGTTACCGCGAATGAAGTAGGATTCAAAATTCTTAAGGGGACGAGCTCGGTTATATAATCAAATTCTACTAATTATACTAAAAGCACGTAACTCAAATTTCAATGGAGAGTGCTAAGCAAGCCTTGGGCGCAAGCTGATGTGTTTATTTTCGCTGTCAGTTATTAAGCAGGTCACACGGGAAGGCTCTAAGCCCAGTGTCGTGAGTTTGAAAAGTTCAAAAAAAGTTAGGGAGGAAAATCAGGGGAAATCGCGTATTTCACTGAAAACGAATAGTTTTTGTGGGTAAAGTGCGTCACAGGGTTGGAGTCATCGGACATAGTGCGTTATCTATTGTTTCGGTAATTAATTGTTTGGTGGCGAACAGCTGCGATCGTAGCACGGTATCTATTGTTTCGGTTACATTTTGTTCCGTGGCGTTTATGGAATGAAGATCCGGGATAATGTGAAGCATTGTTTCGTGTGTGTCTCGTCGAAAGAGGTAGCGATGAATAGAGAAAGATTTGCGTGTACGGTTATTTTTTGCTAGTGACATGATAAACACAGTCTCAGACGCATTGTACGTGTGAAGGAAAAAAGCCCTCGGGTTGCACCTTTATGTCGGTGGCATGGTATCGCCCTCCAAGATGAAATATTCGAGGGTCTCAACCAATAAACAGCAAAAAACGGCTTTAAATCGGGATCGGCATCACATAAATCACTCGGTGACCTTGGAGGAAGCAGAACGCTAACCAGTTGGACCCCGAAAATGGTTTTCAGGCAATTGAGAGGTGCTAAGTGCTCTCATAAATGAGTAGCGAAACAGGTAAATAGGTCATCGATACTGTCCCTTTGTCTCTATTTTGAACCTAGATCAAATAAAATTAAAACTTAACATTTTATATTACATTGTTTCCGCCTCACCCCCCTTTACTAACGATTAAGGCCTGTACTCGAAAAAATGCACCATTTTTATCCGTGTGTAACTTTTTTGTCCGTGGCTAAAAATTAATGAAAATCGGAGTATAATTAGTTTGGAGTGAAATGTTTACATGTGTAATATTACATACCATAACTCATAACAATCGGATCGGTGGTTATTGAGATGTCATCGAAACAAGAAGAAAACGCCGGAGAATTTTGCGCGCCGTCATGGAAAATCTGACTGTGACCATGAGATGGATCGGAAGACAACTGGGAATCAGCCATACAACTATGTCTCGGGTGGTAAAATCGGTTAAGGAGTCCCAGACAACCGAGCGGCGGGCTAGAAGTGGGAGAAAATCGAAGACAGCTGACCCTGTGAAGGCCCGGAAGGTGTTGGATTATTTCTAGTGTTATCCAAACCTTTCGATTCGCGACGCGGATCTAAAGGCAAACTGTTCCGCCTGGTTCGTTCAGCAAACTATGAAACGCGCTGGGCTTCGTGTATTCAAGGTCCGCAAGGCACCGAACCGGCGTGATCAACAAAGCACGGCGGCCAAATCCCGCGCAACGAAGCTGTATCGAGAGTGGTTAACGAAACCGATGTGTGTGGTTATGGATGACGAAACCTACATCAAGGCAGACGCAAAGCAGATACCGGGGCTGGAGTTCTACGTTGCCAAATCACGGTTTGATATTCCGGAAGACATAAGAAGAAGAAAGTGGACAAATTTGCCAAAAATACTTGCTCTGGCAGGCCTTATGCCAATGCGGTAAACTGAGTGAACCGTACATTACAACGGGTACCATCAACAGCGAAATTTACCGCACCGAGTGCCTCCAGAAGCGTCTGTTGCCCTTCCTGCGGTCCCACGGAGGCGAGACATTTGACCGGACCTGGCATCATGCCATTACGCGCGATCGACGTTGGATTGGTACAGAGACAATAACGTTGTTTTTGCACCAAAAACCGCCAACCCCCCAAATTCACCAGAGATTCGTCTGGTGGAAAGATTTTGGGTCATAATGAAGGCCGAAGTTCGAAAATCGTCCAAGATGTTTAAGAACGAGCTGGAGTTGTAGAAAGAATGGATGAAAGTGACCAAAAAGGTCGGCTCCACCATTACACAAAATGTAATGAGGGGTCTTAAGGGAAAGGTGAGGGCTTTGAGCGATGGAAAAGAAATTGAATAAAGTAATTATAGCGAAACATAAGTTATACGTATTAGTTCATTCCCAGAAAGTTTGAAGAAAATCCAACTGAAAATAATTTTTTGGCGAAAACTTTTGTCTGGTGCATTTTTTTCGAGTACTGGCCTTATGAATCATTAATATGATCACATCACTTATCAAAGTGAATCCTGATCCATCGAGCCCTACCCTACTAATAAAAAAAATCTCCTTTCTGTGACCTTTGTGGGGATGCAGAGGTAATCACGGTCCTTAAACAGCAAAGGTCACACTAACATTCATTCCTTATTCCCACCTGATTGCAAGGACGTAGCCGGCGCCGTTATTGATTATTGAAGAAGTTGAGTCATTGAAACGTGTACACTGAAGGTTAATTTTAGTTTATATTACGAAATCGAAGGTAGAACTAACGAATTCGTTCGTTGTTTTCAGCAACGAAACTGATTTGTACCTTTTATGAAGATGCGTTCGTAATTAATGACACTCTCGCAACTGTCAAAACCACGAAGCATTTGTTGACACAGAAACAACATACGAAAATAATACAAAGAGCTACGAATATTTTGTTACAAATTAAAAACAAACGCCTCTCTGATGGGGTTGCCTGAAAGACTGAGAGATTTACTTAATCGACTCGAATCGTAATTGACAAAAAAAGCGCAACCCGTGGAGTTGTCCAGCGTTTTTTTTTTGTTTCTGACATGGAATTCGATCCTGTATTTTTGGAATGTTATGATACTGCATCCTTGGATGATCTCACTAGGCCATGGTGACTCATGAGGTGATACTTGAATAATAAGTATGAAGTTATAACTCTCGACAGCGCTTCAATTTTTATTTTGGGATTAAAAAACTATTCCCGTCCATCCCTGCAGCAACATCACCGACCAGCGGCTGGTCTTCACGAAATCCATTTCGTGAATTATACAAAAATGTGTAATGATAGTATTTCACTAGATAATAAGAAATATGAATGTTTCATACAATATACGAGACATTTGTTCTATGTACAAAATCCATGTTTACGAAACGAGAGAAAGCTAATTTACGAAAATAAATTTTCAGTGTACAGTGACAATGGTCGGTTACTCGCAGTCCCATTCACTTGGTTCACTGTGCAATTTCACTGATTCTGATCAATCACGGAGTAGCAACCATTGATACGTGCAGTCAGTCAAGCTAAGCTAAGCTAAGCTAAAAGCACGTAACTCAAATTTCAATGCAAATAATTGAAATAAATTAAATTTGAGATTTTTTACGATCCAATTGCGTATGGATGAAATAATTCTGCTCAGCTGAACGAGAGTTACAGTGTCGGACAAAAGTTAAGCAACTGCATATAATCCTAGAGTATTTGTGGTATATACTTGGAAAATAGCTACTAATGATTCCTTTTATTATTGGCCAACCAACTTTTTCATTTATAGTTAAGTTTGTGTTAACGTAGATGCACTAAATTATATTGATCAGCAACAGTGGTTGAAAACGTTCAACAACCCCCTCGACGACAAGCGTCAAAAATTAAGCAACTGTTACACATTATACAAAAACTGGCAACAATGCAATGTCAAACGAACAATTTTCTCGTATTTTATATATCTGTATGTTCAACTTTACGTAGTGAGTCATTTTGTACAGTCACAAAGGATAACGGTAGTGAAAACTAGTTTTCTAGCATTGAGTAATTTGTTGGAAGAAAATGTTGCGTAAAGTATTCGGTGATGAGCTAAAACAAAAAATTGTCGATGTGTACCAAAGTGGACAGGCTCCGAAGGATATAAGCATTTCGTTAAACATCCATAAGCCGGTAATTTTGCGCATAATCAAGCGCTATAATTCAAGAGGCACAGTTACAACTGCTTCAAGTTCTAGACGCCCACGGAAAACAACATTAAAACAGGATCGTCTCATTATTCGTTCATCCAAAAATGATCCATTTGCAACGTCATCCGAAATAAAAAACATTTTGAAAGTAAATATCAGCGCTCGAACTGTTCAGCGACGATTGGTGGATGCATCACTATTGAGCTTTAGACCGGCGAAGGAACCGCTCATAATCAACAAACACAGAAAGGCTCGGTTGCAGTTTTGGAAGACACATTTGGACTGGGATGTAGCCAAATGGAGAGCCGTGCTTTTCAGTGATGAATCCAAGACTGGATCCTAAGTACTACAGAAAAACTTTGAAGTATGGAGGAGGTAGTCTAATGGTTTGGGTTTGCTTCTTGGCACACGGTATTGGACCACTTCATCGTTTTAGTGGAACAATGAATGGGATGATATACCGTGACATAATGAAAAATGTTATGTTACCGTATGCAGAAGAAGAGATTAATGTGGTGGTTTCAACAGGACAATGATCCGTAACACACGTCCGAAATGGCAACACAGTGGTTCCAGCAGCACAACATCAGGGTTCTACCATGGCCATCAAACTCTCCCGATTTGAATCCAATCGAAAATTTATGGGAAATAGTGAATCGTAGGGTCAGAAGTGATATAACCTATACAAACACAAACAAATTGTTTTCGGTACTTACTTGGAATGAAATTCCGTAAGACACCATCAACAATTTAATTGAGTCCATGCCTCGACGCTCTGCAGCCGTTTTAAAGAATCATGGCTACACCACAAAGTATTGACTATTTTGAATTTTGATCCTAGTTTTTGCATTGGTTGCTTAACTTTTGTCGTGATAAAAATAGACTTTTATTTTTCAAATTATCACATAATTCAAACAAATTGAAGAATAAAATAATGAGCCTTACTCTATACTATCGTTTTTATTAAATTTGGAGGAGATATATTTTGTATAATAAATATAAAAGTAGCAAAAAATGAACAATATTTTGGTCACTCCATTAGTTGCTTAACTTTTGTCCGACACTGTATAAGCGCTTATAATTCTTCCACTTTAGCGTATAGCTCTCATTTTTCAAAACTTTAAAATGACACCCGATGTAGAGAAGAGACACGTTGTTCTACGTTGAAAATCTTTTTTTTTTACCGATTACTTTCCAGACATCCTTTACGTGCCTGGCTTGGAAACATTACGTCAATGTAATATGAAAAGCAAGATAAATGGTGTTTTCAGGAAGGTTTTTTCAACTTACATTCTCTAGAAACAAGCCTTTGATGCTACCTTTCTATCTTACTTCCTTCAAAAATTAACAACAGCACTGTATTAGCGATGAAGTTCTGAATTCCCAAGCTGAAAAATTTCCTCTAATCAACTTTGGAGAAGAACCCATGCCACTGTGTGGCGTGATCACGATCAGAGCCGGCGAATGACAAGTAGCATCGCCAGTGGTGATTTGACGCAGGGCATGATCTTACGGTAATCTTAAACATTAAATCAACAACATGTGAGCCAATGTCCTACAAAATTCAATCAATTGTAATGTGCCTTGTCCCATCAAATTGGCAAAATTGGCCTCGCAACATTTCACTGTCCGGCAAGCGATTACGCCAATTGAATCAAGTCCATACTTATGATGATTGTGGCGCGACTCGTTTGAAAGTAACATTATGCTTCTAAATACAAACAACCATATGCGTGCTTATTTATGTGTGGATGCCTCCAGGAAACAACCATATCGTTTTTCGTCTAGCAACGACTACCGGCATCAGCTGATTCTTGCCTTGGACGCAATGTGTATATGATAAAATATGAAAATGCTTGCCCGCGGAAGAACGATTTTTTTCGAATAATAAAAATATCTCATAGGAAAATTATTCAATTCTAAAATTGACCCTCATAAAAAAAATACAAGGTTTTATTATGTTTCAAGTATGCGATTGGTTTCCATTAAATATCTGCTGGACAAAGTCGTCCTGTACTCGACAAATCTAGATACATATTGATGTTGATTGCTTGTTGTTACGAGAATCTGAATTACATTCAGTGATGATGCATCTATTGAAAAATGACTCGACCGATTGCTAATAATCAGTTCATTCCTTAATGTTTAATTCATGCTACGTACCTATACAAAGTCGAAAATAAGAGTTTAAGCGTGCAGTGCTTTATGTCGTTATCAGTCAGCTGGTTGTTGTTTATGAATGCAACAACCGAAATCAAAATAAATTGACGAGGGAGACTTTCTTTCTTTCTTTCTTAATTCTCAAAAGCGAAAGAACTGTCCGTTAGGGATGGCAACTTTGTTTTAATGCCTGGTTGTATCTGTTTGTATGCCTGTTTTTATCTAACATTTGTAATTCTTCGTTGTATTGATAAATGAGTAAATACTGAGTTCTCGAGGAGAGAAAAATATCATATAAATATTAAGTCTTTTTAGACAATGTATCATCAACATTTACTAAATATCTGACATATGGTCCAAAAGAGGACATTCAACTGTTCTACGACTGTTTAAGCTTATCCACACAGATAACGCCATTTTGGCTAGCATTTTTTTTAATCAGTTCTTTTATTTGATAGGCTCAGGCGTGTGTAACACTTTGCGGAGCTGATATTCAACAGTGTAATTAACAATGTTTTATTTTTCGATTTTAGTAAAGTGGGGTGTCAATTACTCGTGGCTAGCTCGAGGTTAATGGGTCACATTATCGTTTGGAAGGGACTAGGTAGGTAACTTATTGCAGGTATTAGTTGCGACATCTACCAAATCCTCGGTCCCTGTAGTCCCTTTCAGGAACTAAGCCGCAGATGGGTGACCACAGCTTGCTGGGCAGGTACAAGTAGCACGGAAATAAAAGGATAATATAACTGGGACACAATGGCAGGGAATGGCTACCATGCGCAGATAAAATAAAGGGTGTATTCGATAAAAATGGCACACAGAAAATCTTCTGTAACTTTTGAATCATATGAGTAAAAAACCTAGAAATTTGAGTAGATCTTATCCATAGTGTATTATTTACATCTGCCAAGTTTCATAGTTATACATTCAGTAGTTCCAGTCATGTCGTCGAAACTAGAAATTGTCCGTGAGAAAATTTTGTGCACTCACAAACAAAATCCAGGGGCGTCCCACCGGTGGATTGCTAAAAGGTTTGGAATTGCAAATACAACTGTGTCTCGTGTAATAAGAACCTTCAAGGAGCGTCTGAGTGTCCAAAGGATGGAAGGGAGTGGTCGTAAAAGTGGTCCAATGGACAGTAAAATGGCCAGGAAAGTCGTAAAACAATTCAAGAACCGTCCAAACATGTCAATTCGAGATGTCGCTAAAAAGTCTATGGTGTCAGTCGGTTTTGTGAAGAAAACCATGAAGCGTGCTGGGTTACATGTTTACAAAGTGCAAAAAGCCCCAAACCGGAATGAAAAACAAAACATCACTGCGAAAACCCGCGCCCGGAAACTTTACACGAAGCTGCTCACCAAATCCGGTTGCATCGTGATGGATGACGAAACATACGTCAAGGCCGACTTCCGTCAACTTCCTGGGCAAGAATATTTCGTTGCCAAGTCGAAGTTCGATGTTCCGGAGGATGTTCGAAAGAAGAAACTATCGAAATTTGCAAAGAAGTTTCTAATCTGGCAGGCGATTTGCGGATGTGGTGAAATAAGTGCTCCCTTCATCACTTCCGGAACAATAAACGGTGCGATTTACACGGAAGAGTGCCTTAAGAAGCGTCTCTTGCCATTCATTAAGAAGCACAAAGGATCAACTCTGTTTTGGCCTGATCTAGCATCCTGCCACTACGCTCGAAACGTATTGGAGTGGTACCGAGCCAACGGAGTCAATTTTGTGCCAAAGGATATGAACCCACCAAATTCACCGGAACTTCGTCCAATTGAAAAATTCTGGGCAATTATGAAAACGGAACTTCGCAAACATCCCAAAACTATAAAAACAGAGCTAGAATTGAAGAAAATTTGGGTAAAAACAACAAAACTGACAAAAAACACTGGGAAAATCGGTTGTACAAAATTTGATGGGTGGAGTGAAAAGGAAGGTGCGGGCATTCGGGATGGGAGACGAAATTGAATAAAAAAATGTTGTAAATCAAAACTCATTAGTATTCCCTGAAAATTTCAAGAAAATCCGATAATCAGTTTAATTTTGATGAGTATATATGTGTGTGCCATTTTTATCGAATACACCCTTTATATTGATTTTTTTTGAATACATCTAGATATATTCTAGGTAAATCTAGATAGAGGAAATGTTCACTTCATCAATCCTCATCAATTATCGGCAACCGATTTACAAAACCTCTAATTCTATAATTGCTTCCATCAAAGAACTTCACTGAAACTATTCATATAACTTGGTTATTTAGGGTTAATTTGATTACCTTTCAAATAGTAAGCCATTCCATTGAGCCATATTTTTCTCCAAATAAACTCTAAGCTGCCGCTGTAATCGTTGCCTTTAATAGATCGAAAAAAAAAATCACACGCGGTTCAAATGGAACGATAGTCGAATAAAAAGGGCCTGTTGGCATTCACACTCACTTGAGACATTTAACGATTGATAAAAACACTTTCATGTCGTTCTGGAAAATTCTTTCGAACAGATTCAATTAGATAGATAGAGGATCATGAAGCAAAACAATGTAAAGAAACAAAATCAAACAACGGCAGATGTGTGTACTCATACAATAGTGTACTCTGCTTAACTTGCCTGGATCGAAAAGTGGCAATTTTCCAGAGGTAACCAGATCTTCGGAATACCCCGGAAAGTGGCCAGAGTGATCAAGATTCCTCGGAATGTCTCCAATAAACTCGTTACGGAAATCCTGAAGTTGACACGACAATCTACACAGAAAAAAAATGCACATAGAACTTGAATTCAACAGAAATTCACAGTTTTTTTTTTCGAGCTGTGTAGGTTTTTAAATAGATTAAAAAGTGGTCATTTCCCCGGAGGAATTGAGGCCAAAGTGACCAGAAATCCTAGAAATGTCCTTCAATGAACTCGTTTTGCCAAATCATGACGTTTGGCCCGTCGTAAGCTAGGTTTTAGCATCGATCAAAATGTGGCCTTTTTACCTAGGGAGTGGGGGTCTCCACCTGGGAATGTGATCAAAGTTACCAAGAATCCTCGAAATGTCCTCCAAGGAATTTGTTTTGCAATATCATGAAACTTGAGATGTCGCAAGCTAGGTTTCTGAAGGAAATAATAAGTTACCATTCATTGGGGAAAAAAAAACTTATCCAACTCCACCCCAAAATAACTCCGGAACCATGTAGCCGATTTTAAAATACTAGACATGAGACCGACACAGTCGAGCACCGCCGGTTTCTCAGCTTTACTGATTGTTGCGACCATCCTAGTCGTTCCGTTCCCTTGTTCGGTTTTGGTGAGGGGGTCATCCACCCTGCTTGCTCAGGCAAGTACCCTCTTATTCTCGAAAATCCAAATCCTGAAGTCCGCCGCATTTGCAGCAATGTTTTTCAAAGTTCCCGCAGTCAATCCATATCTGATGCCCATGTGAATTTGCAGCGCGACAAACAACTGGACAGTACTGATGGAGATTTGACCAATCGCTACGAAACACCCACATCAAGCTGTCAGTCGCTTTGAACACCAGGACGCGCCGTATGAAGCCTCTTGGCAGACCTCAAGCCCTCCGATACAGTCCTGCCACACTCTGCCGTCGTTCTACATAGTTGTCCTGGTTCTGTGGTCGAATTCGGTGAGAGGGTCTTCCAGCAACCTCTACCCGGTGAGTATTTTTTTTCCACAAACGTCCAGAGTCTGATCGGAACCACTCATTCCAGTCACAATAATCAATCTCGCTATGCGGCTGATCAATCGGGCGCACAACCATCAAAAAAAACAAACGAACCGTTACGCCGTCCGAGCCGGGAACTGCAATTCCCACGACTGCGTCCCGAGGAAGACAACCTGCTGCTGCTACCTCGAATGTCCTGGTTTACTATCAAAAACGTTGGTGGTAATAACAGTTCTCTCGTCGAGTATCAATTGGCCCTTAGCGATGGTTGCTATGACGTTTACGCTCTCACCGAGACCTCGCTTAACGGGAATACAACGACGAATCAACTATTTGATGATTCCTACACCGTTTACAAGATCGGTCACCTTTTAACAGCAAACAGGGAAATCGGGGGCGGCGTTCTGCTAGCTGTTCACTCTAGTTCACTTCAAATCCCGTTCGGTCAATCCTCTCAATAGCTCATCGGCGGAGCAAATATGGGTTGCTTTGGCTACCGACGATGCTTTGATCTACGTTTGCGTGATTTACTTTCCTCCCGACCGAGTAAATGACTCAATTCTAATCGGAAAGCATCTTGATTCGCTGAACTGGGTTGTTTCGCAGTTGAATCCAAGGGACAAGGTGATCATCCTCGGCGATTTCAACTTGGGCACGATTTCTTGGCAGCAACATTCTCTTGGGCAGTACTTTCCGTTCGTTTCACAATCTAAGATTGGGTAGAGAGGTGAGGGGTCTGGCTGCTCAGGAGCTAAATGGTGTTCAAAACGAGAATAATCGCATGCTTGATCTGTGATTTGTAAGCCACGAATTATGTGAGGAATGTGCCGTTTTGAAGGCTACATCACCGCTAGTTAAAATCTGTCGGCATCATCCACCATTACTTTTGAAACTTGCGATTAATCCATTTTGTCGCTTCCGTGATTCCTCCAAAAGCGTTTTCTACGATTTTAGTACGGCTAGTTTCAGCGGAATGAACGATTTCTTGGAACTTGTTGACTGGAACGAGATTTTCAATGTTTCCGACGTCAACCTCGCTGCATCGACAATGTCTGGTGTTCTGCTGTATGCCATAGATCAGTTTGTTCCTGTGAGGATGAAGCTAGAATCGACTAAACCACACAGAAAAAAATAATGAATTTTAAAGAGCAGTAAAATTCCGTTTGTTAAAAAAAAAGGGAAAAGAAAAAAAATAATTTGTGATTGGAAAAAAAGGAGAATTAAAAAAAAAAGGGATTGAGTAAATTTAAAAATATCATTATTTTGAATTATGTGGGATGAAAAATTAAAATTTTGTTTGTTGGGGGGGGGGGGAGAGGGGGAGGGGGGGGGGGGGGGGGGGGGGTAGTTTTTAAGGGGAAAGGAAATGTTTTGGGGGGGGGGTTAGGGTGGGGTGGGGGAGGGTGGGGGGGGGGGGGTGTTTGAGGTGATTATTCTTCGAAAGCTAGTGCAGAGCTACGCGCACTATATTTCACCGGATCAGCATGGATTTATTCCTAGACGATTGACAACTAATAATTCGACGCGCTTCACCGCTTTCTAGGTCCAGCAAATAGAAAACAGTCATATAGTAGACGCTATTTACTCGGATCTCTCCGCTGCGTTCGATAAAATGAATCACCAGATAGCAATAGCAAAGTTTGACAGCATGCTTGTCTGGCTGCGATCCTACTTAACCGATCGTAGTATGTCCGTCAGAATCGGTGAACACGTTTCGTCACCTTTTCCAGCATTGTCCGGCTTGCCTTAAGGCAGCCATCTTGAGCCGTTTTTGTTCCTGCTGTGCATGAACAATGTCAATCTCATCCTCAAATGCCTAAGGCCAGGCGCCCACTGATGTGGCGGAGGTGCGGCATCTGCTAGCATGTCAAAACATCTTGTCGACATTCGCCTCACGCTACAAGACTTTGACTCGATATTTTGACATGGTATGTGATACCACACCTCCGCCACATCAGTGGGCGCCTCGACTAAAGCTCTCATATGCTGATGATTTGAAGCTATTCTACGCGATCTAGACGCCGTTTTTCTAACAACAGCTGGGGGCGTTCGCTGAATGTTGTCGCATCAATCGGATGACATCGAATGTATCCAAGTGCTCGGTGATTTTATTTGGCCGTAAACATGAACTCTACACATAGGGTTATGCTCTGGCAGGATTTGAGCTGCAGCGCGAAACAACGGTCAAGGACTTGGGAATTCCTACGACTCTAAAGTGACCTTCAGAGACCACGTAGCATACGTCGTGTCTAAGGCATCATCGAAGTTAGGCTTCCTGTTCCGTTTTAAAAAAACCTTAAGGATGTGTACTGCCTGAAGTCGCTTTACTGCGCAATCTTCCGCTCTACCCAGGAGTATTGTTCTGTTGTCTGGTCCCCCTATTACTAGGATGAAATCCAGCGTGTTGAGGCCATCCAGCGGAAATTCATTCGATTTGCCCTACGTCATCTCAGGTGGAGAGACCCTTTCAATCTACCCTGCTATAGCAGTCTGTGCCAGCTCATCAACATTCACTCGCTTGAAAGAAGGCGTAACGAAAGGCTTGACGGAAGGCGTGGCAAAAGCGTGTTTTATTGGCAATCTTCATTGCTCGGTATATTGGACATCAACAAACGTCACCGTAATCTAACGTTTGCATTAAAAGAAATGGACTTTTTTCGGATGGTGATAAAAAAAAGCTAAGACAGATAATAGCTTTTGATAAATTTCCCATGGAATGTAATTATTTAAGCTTACTTGCAAAAATAAAAACTACGCCCTTACGAGCGGCCTTCCGGCAGTTAACCGGACATTCCCATGGCCGACGAAATCATGCGTGTAGGCATGTTTTTGAGTTCTTTCTTCGTTTTATTTATCAATTTCTCCTCAGTTTTCGCGACAAAACTGTTGGAGTAGATCTTACGCTTCAAATTTGCCCAGAAATTCTCGATGGGACACAGCTGGGGACGGTGGGTGGGTTCGCCGACTTGGGTACCACATCGATATTCAGCCGCTCCATCTTCTCCAACGATCGCTTCGAGTAGTGGGCCGACGCCAAATCCGATCAGAAAACCGAGTCTTCACCCTTATGGTATTTTTTATGAACAACGCAACTTCCGGCAGGCATTTCGTACTATAAATTTCCCCGTTCACGGCCAGTCCGGAGCGAAAGAAGAGCGGCTTTGACATCTCCTTCTTGCTGATTGTCAGCCACAGTAGCACCTTCTTGGAGAACTTGGTGTGTGAAATGAACTTCACCTTGGAGCTCACTTCCTTCGTGGGGGAAGTAAAATACGAAGTGCCCTGCCAGTCGTTGCCATCCAGGGTGAGATAGGTCTCGTCGTCCATCACCACCGCCACGTCGCGATTCACCGGGAAAATCGAGTAGCCACTTTTCCATCGGTCTTCCTCTTCAGCATCCTTTGGAGCTTCTTGTCACTCAGGGTCGTCTGCCGTCCGGAACCCATCGAAAGCCCTTTCGATGCTCTAATTGTTGCCTAATAGTGCCGAGATGTTGTAGATGCCGGAACGGGCGTATCTGACGTCCACAAAGTGCCGCACGATGTCTGTTTCCGACGCGGCGGCGTGCCGTTCTTTGAACGCGCACACTTCTGAACGGAGTTGCTTCACTGTTTTTGCCATCACGATTAGAGTTCGACTGATAGAGCTGTCAAATTTTGTTTGCTGACTCATGGGTTACTATGATTGATGCTGCATTGGTAGTTTCGTCAGTGCGGGTGAAGGTAAACCCATGAAAAATCGGCAATTTTTGTCCATTTTTTTAATGCAAACGTTACGCACACATTCGTTTCTGAACCTTCCCGTGGCAAGAACCAACTGTCTTCATTAGCCAGTGCGCATTCTGTGTCGTCATTTTAATAGTTGTTACTTTGTGTTTGATTTTAATGTAAATAGAGAAACTAATAAGTGTCATTTAAGACGTGTTTTTTGTCAGTCAGTTGAATTTTGTAGTTTTGTGAATTTAGTTTTAAGCTGCCGGTCATTGGGGCAAATATGTTACCTGTTGACTGTAATATATAAAATAATAAATTATAGTCGAGTACTTCTGAATTGGTTGCAATTCTGGTGCGTTCGGGGGATTGAGATGCTTCGGCACGAAATTGACCTCCTTAGCCTTGTACCACTGCAAAAAATCTTTCGAGAAATGACATGAAGTTAAATCTGGCCAGAAAAGCGTAGGACCATCGTGTGACCTCAGAAGTGGAAGTCGGCGTTTTTGGAGGTATTCCTTTAGGTATACCTGCCCATTGACCGTCCAGGTTGTCCCGGTTCCACACGAACAAATTACTTGACAAATCATGTATTTTAGGGCCAACTTTGACATCTTCTACTTCTTAACGTCCTCAGAAACATTGAACCTATGATGAGCAGTTAATAGCAGGAGCCCCGGAAGTTGCCGCAAGTCTGCTTTTACATAAGTCTCGTTATCCATAACTAGACAATGCGGTTTGGTCAACAGCTGGGTGTAGCGGGATATAGAGGAACCGTTTTTAACTAAAATGGAAGGAAAAGTTGCTGTCAAAACAGAGATCGAGAAGCTTGCTATTTTCGTTGGTAACGTGATTGATTTGCGGCAGAAGATTTGAGTTATGGCTATCGAGCAATCTGAGATTCCCTGCGTGGAATCGAGATGCATTCGGATCCGAGTACTACAACCCATTGCCCGACGAACACCATTTCAGGTCTGGGAAATGAAGATCGCCTATCACTATAATCTTGTCCACAGCATCGGCTTGAGACGATACTGCATACAGCGATTCAGCATGCTTTTCGATTAACGCAATATAACGCGTTTTGTCCGGTGGACGATATAACACACAAAGGAATTACGAGTATCCAACTAACTTGATTCGCACCCAGACTTGTTCGATACTGGCTCAGGATGTATCCTCAATTAGCTGTGCCTTAAAACGCCGATGAATATCAATGAGTACTCCTCCTCCAGATAAATAGGAACTCTTGCTAGAGTTACGGTCTGTTCGGAAAATTCTTAAAAGGGGTACAAATTTGGGGCGGGGGGGGGTGGGGGGGCCGGGGGGAGTGGGGTTGGGGGGGGGGGGGGTTGTAGGGGTGTTTGGGGGGGTGGGGGGGGGGGGGGCCGGGGGGGGGGGGGGGGGGGGGGGGGGGGGGGGGGGGGGGGGGGGGGGGGGGGGGGGGGGGTATATTGGGCGGTGGGGTGGTTTTTTTTTTTTTTTTTTTTTTTTTTTTGACTCTTTATTTATTCCAAATTTTACATTATTTTATATTCATATATTAATCTAGGTGCTCCTGCTAATTAATTAACATTTCAACCTTATATGCTATCATTTACATCTAATTGTGTTAATATTATTTTTACCTTGTCTATTCAGTATTTTTAACAGGGTTGTTTTTTGCCTGCGTGTAAGAATAATTATTGATTTCTTAAAACTAGTTCTTATCTATAGAAAGAATTGATCATTGCAATGATTTTTGTCTAAAATTATTAATTATTTTGTTGGACATTTGTTCTAAAGTCTCAACATTCGAAATTCTATGTACTTCGTTAGTACTGTACCAAGAAGGCAGCTTCAAAATCATCTTCAGAACTTTGTTCTGAATCCTTTGAAGTATTTTTTTTCCTAGTAGCACAACAACTAGACCATATTGGCACAGCATAAAGCATGGCCGGTTTAAAAATGTGTTTGAATATTAGTAGTTTGTTCTTAAAACAAAGTTTGGATTTTCTGTTTATAAGAGGATATAAACATTTTATATTTTTATTACATTTGGCTTGAATGCCCTCAATGTGATCTTAAAAAGTTAATTTTTGATCAAGTATTAGTCCAAGATATTTTACTTGATTTGACCAAGAAATTGGAACTCCGTTCATAATAACCATATAAATATTACTTGGTTACAAAAATGCAGCTCTAGGCTTGTGTGGGAATATTATAAGTTGAGTTTTGGAAGCATTAGGAGAAATCTTCCATTTTTGAAAATAATCTGTAAAAATATCCAAGCTTTTTTGTAGCCTCCTGGATATAACACGAAGACTTTTTCCTTTAGCGGAAATGCCTGTGTCATAAGCAAAGCAAGATTTTTGACAGCCCTGAGGTAAATCAGGGAGATCTGAAGTGAAAATGTTATAAAGTATTGGCCCAAGAATGCTACCTTGAGGAACACCAGCTCTAACAGGCAATTGATCAGATTTAGAATTCTGATAATTTACTTGCAAAGTTCTATCCGTTTAGTAGTTTTGAACTAATTTCATGATATAAAGCGGAAAATTGAACTTTTTCAGTTTCGCAATCAAACCTTCATGCCAAATACTGTCGAATGCTTTTTCTATGTCTAGAAGAGCAACTCCAGTGGAGCAGCCTTCAGCTTTGTTTGAACGAATTAAATTTGTAACTCTCAAAAGTTGATGCGTAGTTGAATGCCCATGGCGGAATCCAAACTGTTCATCAGCAAAAATTGAGTTTGTATTGATGTGAAGCATCATTTTATTCAAAATTATTTTTTCAAAAAGCTTACTTATTGAAGAAAGCAAACTGATTGGTCGGTAGCTAGAAGCTTCAGCCGGATTTTTGTCTGGCTTCAAGATAGGTACGACTTTTGCATTTTTCCATTTATCTGGAAAGTATGCCAGATGAAAACATCTGTTAAATAGTTTTACCAAGAAAGACAAAGTACTCTCGGGGAGTTTTTTGATTAGGATATAGAAAATTCCATCATCACCTGGTGCTTTCATATTTTGAAATTTTTTAGTTATAGTTTTTACTTCATCCAAATCAGTTCCCCAAGAATCATCAAAAATATTTTCTTGTGAGAAAATATTCAGATACTCCCTGGAAACTTGATCCTCAATAGGACTTGTAAGACCCAAACTGAAATTATGGGAGCTCTCAAACTGCTTAACAAGTTTTTGAGCTTTTTCCGCATTTGTGAGCAAAATTTTATCACCTTCCTTAAGCGCTGGTATAGGCTTTTGAGGTTTTTTCAATATTTTAGAGAGTTTCCAGAAAGGTTTGGAACTCGGATCTAATTTTGACACATTATTTTCAAAATGTTTGTTCCTCAGGGCAGAGAAGCGTTTTTTAATTTGTTTTTGTAAATCTCGCCATATGACTTTCATAGCGGGATCACGTGTTCTTTGATATTGACGCCTACGTACATTTTTCAGACGAATCAAGAGCTGAAGATCGTCATCAATTATAACTGAATCGAATTTAACCTCGCATTTTGGCACTGAAGCAGTTTTTGCTCTATTTATTGAGAAAGCCAGAGATTCAAGAGCATTATTAATTTCATTTCTTGTTTGCAATGGAACATTAGGATCAAAGTTGTACTCCATAAATGTTCGATATTGATCCCAATTAGCTCTATGGTAGTTGAAAGTAGAACTGATGGAATTAGAAATGATTTCATGAGATATTTCAAATGTAACTGGAAGGTGATCAGAACCAAAGTCAGCATGGGTAATCAATTGACTACAAAGTTGACATGAATCAGTTAGGACCAAATCAATAGTTGAGGGATTTCTGGCTGAAGAAAAGCAAATTGGGCTGTTTGGGTATTGAATAGTGTAGTAGCCTGCAGAACAATTATCAAAAAGTATATTACCATTGGCATTGCTTTGCGAATTATTCCATGAGCGGTGTTTTGCATTGAAATCACCAATAACGAAGAATTTAGACCTATGACGGGTAAGTTTCTGGAGGTCACCCTTGAGCCAGTTCTTTTGCTGGCCAGTGCATTGGAAAGGCAAATAGGCAGCTATAAAAGTAAATTGGCCAAATTTTGTTTCAACTGAAACCCCCAAAGTTTCAAAAACTTTGGTTAAAAAATGAAGAAAGAATGTGATGTTTGATACGCCTATGGACAATGATGGCAACGCCACCACCAGCTCCATTAAGGCGATCAATTCGGTAGACAAAATAATTGGGATCTCTTTTGACCTTATGGGCAGGTTTGAGATAAGTCTCAGTTATAATAGCAATATGCACGTTATGAATTCTTAAAAAATTAAATAGCTCATCCTCGTTATCTCGGATGGATCGAGCATTCCTATTCAAAATATTTAATGACTTAAAATCCATAACTGAACTTCAATGTCATGACAATATTATTGGCAAATTTAATACCTGTTTGGATAGCTTCAAACATGGAATTAGTTTTTAGCATATCGGTTATCATGTCGATTAACGATTGCTGTAAAAATTCTAATTTAGGAGCGGATATGTTACCTAAATCAAATTCATTAGAAGTCCCGTGGGAATTTTGGTTTTGATTTCTACCCGCGGCAACGGCAGTGTAGGTAGGTCCATTTACATGTTGAACATTGTTAACAACACGGTTGGGTAAGAATGTAGGGTTTGCAGATTGAACCCTGTTGGTACCTGCAGGTATCGAAATAGTATTTACTCCTCGTTGAGCGTTTGAAGTAACATTTGCGGATGGAAAAACCTGTCCGCTGTTTCTACCGACGGTTTGGTAGGAATTAGTTCTTTGCTGATCGTTGTTAACAGCTGTAGAATGGGTAGTAGCTGGTCGGGAACGTGTATCGTTTCCTACCTGGCGTTTAGTGCGCGACTGCAAAATTGCTTTGCGAGTTTTGCACTCCCAAACATTTGATTTATGGTTTTCACCACAATCTGAGCATTTGAATTTTTTAGGATCTTCCTTCAAAGGACAGTCGTCCTTAGTGTGCGAGGAATCACCACAATTCATGCATTTACCAATCATATGGCAATGCTTTGTTCCGTGTTCCCATCCCTGGCACTTACGGCACTGGGTGAGGCTTTGGAAATTTGCTCCAATCTTCCTGAAATGTTCCCACTTCACTCGGACATGGAGCAAAAGGCTTGCTTTTTCCAAAGCCTTAAGGTTATTAAGTTCACTTGACTTGAAGTGAACTAAGTAGAAATCGTTTGAAATCCCTTTGCGAGAATCGCCAGGCCGGGATTTCATTTTCATTTTAATTACTTGGACAGCGCTAATCCCAAGTAATTTTATCAACTCGTTTTTTATTTCTTCCAGAGATTCACCACTGGGCAGTCCTTTCAAGACAACCTTGAAAAGACGCTCAGCTTTGGTATCGTAAGTGAAGAAATTGTGGTTCTTCTGAGTAAGATACTCAAGAAGACGTTTGAATCCGTCCAAGGTTTCTGCATGCAAACGGCATTCATACATGCCGCTTGTTGATTAACACCACAAACTTGCCTGGAGGTCCAGTCTGGATGACCCCTTGCCAACCTTCGTAAACAGGGCCGGGAAGACTGTGACGGCAGGAAACAGGACCGGTGAAGGTACACAGAAACAAAAGTCTTCACGAAAATGAAAACGGACCGTGAACTAGTTCACCTGTTCATGATTTTTACCCAAAAACGTGAACTAGTTCTCGATTACGTGATTAAGTTCACGGTGTATTTTTGCTTGTTCTCGAATTCATGACTGCCGTTCACGGATCCAGGCACGGATTTTTTTCCGTGTAGCGGCAATTGATGGCTCGACTGGTCGCAGTGGTCTATGACCCAAACAGAGAGAAACAAAAAATCGTTCGTTGTACCGATTTAAAACAGGCAGGGTAATAAAACATCAATAAAAATGAAAAAAAATAGCAATAAAAATATGTGAAATCTAAATAATTAAACACTGTGCCAACGAAAAAATAACAATTCGCACTAGAAAAACTTAAAATAGCAATAAAAAATTGATAATTCACTTTCTATAATTCAAAAGTGACCGGTGTAACTTTCAAAAAAAAGCAATGGAAATTAGTATAAACGCAATAATAAGCTGATAGTTTTCCGTTATAATAATAAGTTCTAGCGGTATACATGTGACAAAAGTCTTCGAATCTGTCAAATCTTTCCAACAAATCGCAATAAAAAATTTAAAAAAATAAATAAAAATTAAAATATTTTGTTAGGTTCAATTGGCAAGATTTGAAATAATAGAAGATTTTTGTCACATGTATACCGCTAGAACTTATTATTATGACGGAAAACTATCAGCTTATTACTGCGTTTATACTAATTTCCATTGCTTATTTTGAAAGTTACACCGGTCACTTTTGAATTACTGAAAGTGAATTATCAATTTTTTAGTGCCATTTTAAGTTTTTCTAGTGCGAATTGTTATTTTTTTGTTGGCACAGTGTTTAATAATTTAGTGGCAATTTTGTGAATTTTCAATGCTAAATGTTCATTAATTAGTGCCAGTATAAATTTTAGTCTTTAAAACACGAGTAACCGTAGATTGTACCATTTCTATATTTCTGCTTTTTCGACGTACGCGCACAAAATTTCTGGGTCGCTGCTGTTCTTCCGAAACCATCTTCGTAACGATCGCACAGCTACTAATGTTACTGATACAGAGTAAACAATACCCTTTGAACTAATTTCAGCCAAAATGTCAATAGAAAATACATCATGGGTAAAAATTTACATTTATTTGAAAATGATGCCATTTGATTCCGTATACCCTTTAGAAGGATATAACTCAAACCAATTAAGAGATCTGAAGAATTTCGTTATATTTTTCAAAAAATTAGAAAATTTACTTTGTGTAAATTTTCGAACGTTGGTTGGAACGATTGAATAAGAAGAAATTTGTTATTTTGTTGGTTTTCAATTTCACGAAAAATATATCCTTATGAAGCTTTAATATTATATTAAATAGAAGGGCAAATGGATTTCTTATTGATCATTTCCACGTAAGTCAAGCTTGATGTGCTAGAGTTAGTATGAAAAGAAAAAAAAACAGTAACATAATAAGAATCTTCTTGATTAACTGCTCATAACACAATTTAAAAGATTATGCACATCCCTAAAACGCTCGTTTCTTGAAGATGCACTCATTGAAATAGTCAACAAGAGGTATCACTACCCGAGCATTACTTTCTCTTTCTATGCGTATCGCTCCGAATTGGAAGCCAGTAAAAGGTGTCATATGATGATGCCTGCTTACGATTGCGCCCACATACACATGTGAGCTTGAAAACAAAATTATCAATAAATGTGGCCGGCTGATCCGTCCAATGTGCAGCAGTTCGGAACGATATAAAAGCAAGCTGTTCTACCTCGAATGTACGTCAGTTTCATTTCTTCTTCGTTCATCGTTACACAACGACAACAAACGGAAACCTACCTCGTCGATTTCAAGATGAAACTATTCATTGCAGTATTCGCTTTGATCGCAGTTGTAAGTATCAGGTTCTGTTAGATTTTAAAATGAACGATCCGCTACATCCAGTTATCTCGTAGGCTGCTGCTGATTTCACCGTTTCGACCACGGAGGACCTGCAGCGCTTCCGCACGGAATGCGTCTCTTCGTTAAACGTCCCAGCAGAATCGGTTGAGAAATTTAAGAAATGGGAGTTCCCCGAAGACAGCACCACCATGTGCTACATCAAGTGCGTGTTCAACAAGATGCAGCTGTTCGATGACACCGAGGGACCACTAGTTGACAACCTGGTGCAGCAGTTGGCCCATGGCCGCGATGCCGATGAGGTCCGAACGGAAGTCCTGAAGTGCGTGGACAAGAACACCGACGACAACGCTTGCCACTGGGCCTACCGTGGATTCAAGTGCTTCCAGAAGAACAACCTGTCGCTGATCAAGGCAAGCATCAAGAAAGATTAAGTGCAATGCTGTAGAGATTTTTCGGACTAGAACCATAAGGTGGCTCGATTTTTGAGCGGAGAGGAAATGTGTGTTGAGAGTTTGAATTGGAATAAAGTGATTTTGTTGGAAAATGTGTTTATTTTTCTTATTAATTTTAACTAGGTTTTTTTTAGAAAACGCAATGTATTATTCATTATATCTCGTAATCCAGAATACAATTGTGGATTATCAACTTTTTTTTCAAAATTGTGGGTGGATGGATGTATTCATAGTTCTATCGTTTCAAATAAGTGATGGAGGTATTATCGTAGACAAACGTTCGACTTCAACTCACTCACCGGTGTAAAAAAAATCTATCAAGGCATCAAGTAGCAACAAGCTAACATATGGTGCCACAGATTTTGATTGGTGAGGGGAAGAATGCGTTGCTAGCTAAACTGTCCCAGATTGAATGTAGGCATATGTTGACTAGCCAGTGCATTGAACAAGGTAATTCCAATGTCGCTTGATTTAAAAAAATAAACAATAAATTTGAATTGTTTTGCTCGAGTTTGAATGTCTGTCAGCGGTTTTAACTTGTGTTTAAACTAAAAGCCAATCCTTATTATTAGTAGCTTCGCTGTTGTTTTGATTTTCTGATAAGGTAAAATTTCATACTCCATCGTACTAAGCACAACTCATAATTTGCCTTTGTTTTCTGAACGAATTTAATCAAGAAATGGAATGTGACAATGAAAACTGGGTTCAGAATTCATTAATCTGTCGAAAGTATCTACCCACACAAAACTGATAGCACCTGATATCAATTTCAAAATGTTCAATCAGCAGTACTTTAATGATTTTAAATTGGTTTTTAAAAAGCTTTTTGACAGTTGGGTAAAAAACTGATGTAGCACAAATTATTTGAAGTTTACATGAAATTTTGTATGAGAAATGCAAAGTTTTCGTTAGTTTTCAATTTTTCTTACTTAGATAATAAACGAAAGGGTGAGTTATTCCAGTGACATAACTGCAAAGTTGACGTAGGACTCCTTGTAGATGTGAAAAAATTGATGTCATCGAATTAATTAATTTCTACTATATTTTATTCAGTCTAAAGGAACATGAGACCCTATGCTTTTGGTGTGTGTGTGTGTGGCTTAACTATTAGTACCTTATGAAAATTATGTAAGTCATGTTCTTTATAACTCTTCAAATGGCCCTTAAATTTGATAAAGAACTCATTTACAAGAATCACAATTTTTCACAAAATAGGTGAAAATAGGTGGAATAAAACAAATTGGCTGTTAGTTCAATTCAAGATGCATTTTTCATTCATTTAATTGTGCATTATCAGTCATCTTAAAACTAATTACACTTACTTATTTATGCTGCATGAAGAAACTGCGAACTTTTGAGTTTACTCCAGCTGCTTTTGTCCAGAATTTTCGAAAATTTTCTATAGTTGTAGCTTTTTGTTTATATTGAGAGAGTTCTCTCTTCACGAGTGGTCGATAGGTCGCAACTCCGGACAGTTAGGTGGATTCGCCTCTTTCGGTACAACATGGAGTCCATTCGCTTTATACCATCCCAAAATCATCTTTGGCGTAGTGACAAGATGTCAAATCGGGCCAGAATAGCGGGGAAGCGTAATGGCTGCGTAGGAATGGTAACAATCGCTTCTTTAGGCATTCTTCACGGTATATTTCCTTGTTTACCGTTCCGGTAGTGATGAAGCTTTGGCTTGCTCGTCCACAGCTGCAAATGGCCTGCCAAATCAAATATTATTTTGGGAAACTTGGCCTTTTTCTTCGTCCTAAAATGCTCCTTTACGCCGTTCCGTTGCATGGCAGTGTAATAAGACAATCCGGGAAGCTGCTTAAAGTCTTCCAGCACATAAGTTTCATCGTCCATTATAACGCAGGAAAACTTCGTCAAATATTCGCGAGCTCGCGAACTTGCGAGCTCGAGTTTTAGCCGTCATATTCTGTTTATCATTACGGTTCGGTACAGTTTTCATCTTGAACGACTTCATATCTTGCCGATGCTTGGAAGTATGCACGAAAGTTGGGGACATATTTATTTTTCTAGCTATAGTACGTACCGAAAGATCTGGTCTCTTCTGCCATATTTGCTTCAGCTTTGCGTCCTTCTGGTGGCTTCTGAGATCGGTTTTTGTTCCGCTCCCAGCCTTCCTGGCTGTTGTCAAACGTGTATCGAAAGATTTAAGAACGTTGTGGACAGTGCTTGCAGGAAAACCAAGCTTTTTTGGAAGTTTTTTTTACAGACAAATCTGGATTTTCATTGCGACCGCACACAACTGCTTTTCGCACTTGCTCTTCTTCCGACGCCATCTTCGATCTAAAAGCTAGTAGTATCACCATTTACACAATGAACAGATTTTACACAATGAACAGACATACGTTCATCAGCCTGTGAAATATTTCACGCGTTGATGAAGTATTTCCAGAGATATACGTATTTAGGGGTGTCCAGATTATGTCACGAACAAGCCTTAATCTACTATGTACAACTAGGAACTACCACGAACCTAACCTATCCCCTACACTTGATATATGTACACATGGTTGGTCTGCCGTGTTGCAGTTCGGCTCGAGTTAACTGTTAATAGTATTTCGTTTGTTGAATGTCCAACGTGCTTGCTAGGGTAAAATGGCGAATCGGGATTTATATGTGGATACTATTTCGATGAGCTCAAGAGACATTTCAATCAAACATACTCTTCAGTTGGGCAAATTGATTTGATCGTCCTGAAAAGGACGGATTTTAGTTGTTGACGGAGGGAACATGTATTTGCCCTTCCTGAGCCAACGGCGAATACTACCGACTGGGAACTGCAAACCGACGCCGTTCGAGCGAGATTTTGCCTTTCCCTCAACCTTTCCTTTCCAGTACACGTCTGTCGTAACGGATGGACAGCAAGAATGGGGAGAAAGTCGGACGTCCCCGCCGTGTTTTATAATGGCTGGCACGATAAGTGTGGCAGTATGAACCAATCAGAGCGTGGCGCAAATAGGATGTCACTTTCGACCAATAGTGTTGTGCGTTTAGACATTTTTCTTCTAAGTACTTTTTATTTAGTTTAAACAAATGTAATGAAGTAAGTTAGCAACAAGGATTCAGCTTTGATGTTCTACCTTTCGAATGGAATACTTATCGTAAAGTTTCTGTGGGCCAGAGAGGAGATATTATCGTTCAAAATCTCCAAACCTACGTAACGCGGTTGGTTTCAGATATTTTAGAACAGCGCCCCTATATAGGAATGGAAATGAGAGACGTAAGTCCTACGTCAACAAATCTACACATATTTTTCGGAAATTATTGCTACTCAGTATGCTTCGAGCATCGGCTGTGAACGGTTGTGTCGATGCTTGTTGCCCACCATTTTGTTGTCGGGTATAGCGCGTTATCACATTGAAATGCCATTGTATTTCCATTGTTCTCTCAATGCAGGCTATACAAGAGTGTTCGTTCGAATTTTTGTTTTGTTCTGAAGAAAATAAGCGTAGAAATTTCTTACCGATTGAGCTAAGGGACCTGCGGTGTAGCTCAGTCGGTATAGGCGCAGCTACAAAACAACGCCATGCTAGAGGTGGCTGAGTTCGATTCCCGGTCTGGTCTAGGAATTTTTCGCTGAGGAAAATTTCTTGACTCCCTGGGCAAAGGATATGATTGTTCTTGATACACAATCATACTAATGCAAAAATAGTACCTGTCATCGCACGCACGCAATCAGCCCAAGGCCAGTCTGGCCTCTGCTGTACACAGAAGTTGTCTCCATTGTATTCGGTCCATGGCTGTACCACGCCAGCTTCGCTGTCTGCGGAGGGTCCACAGGTTGCCTTCTACTTGATCGATCCACCTTGCTCGTTGCGCGCCTCTGCTTCTTGTACCCGTCGGTTCGTTCTTGAGAATCATTTTGCTCAGCCCATGGTAGTCGACCGATTTTAGCGATGCGTACGATGGGAGGTTCTCCCAGCAACTGATGCAATTCGTGGTTCATTCACCTACTCCTCGTTCCGTCTTCCATCTGCACTCCACTAGTAATGTCCATGTTTCGTGGCCGTAGAGAACTACCGGTCTAATTAATATCTTGCAGATGGTCATTTTTTGTAGTTCGGTGAACTTTGTTCGATCTTAGTGTCCTTCGGAGTCCAAAGTAGGCACGATTGCCAGCCATAATTTGCCTTTGTATTTCTCTGCTGGTGTGTTTATCGGCGGTCACCAATGAGCCCAGATTCGTCTACTAACTCAATCTCATCACCGTTGATCTGAACTCGTAGTAGGAGGCTAACATTGTCTTCTCGTCAGCCTCTTCCTTTCATATATTATGTTTTCAACGCATTAATCACAAGCCCAATCCTACCAGCTTCAGGCTTAAGTCTAATATACGTTTCCACCATCGTTTCAATATTACGTGCTACGATATCAACGTCTTCGGCGAAGCCAAATAGTTGGAATGACTTCCTGAATATCGTGCCACTTGTGTCTATCCCAGCTCATCAAATCACACCCTCCAATGCAATGTTAAACAACAAACACGACCATCTATCATCTTTCCGTAGCCCTTTCCGAGATTCGAAGGGACTCGAGAGTGTCCCTGATACTCGGACGACACACATCACTCGATCCATCGTTGCTTTGAACAACCGAGACAGTTTTTCCGGAAATCCATATTCCTGTATAATCTGCCATAGCTTGCCTCGATCGATTGTATGATAAGCTGATTTGAAAACGATGAAATGATTATGTGTTGGCACGTTATATTCGCGACATTTCTGCAGCACTTGCCGAATCGCGAAAATCTGGTCCGTAGTACCGCGGGCAGTCATGAATCCCGCTTGGTAATGCCCCACGAACTCCTTTGCAATTGGTGACAGGCGGTGGCATAAAATTTGGGAGAGCAACTTGTAGGCGGCGCTCAGTAGCGTGATTGAACGATAATTGCAGCAATCCACCCAGGTAACCAATAAGCAGTTCCAAAGCGTCTTAACGGCAGCCTATCAAGCGATTAAGTCACCTTAAATGCAACAAAAATGCCACTTTTGGCCAAATATACGGCTGCTTTACTGCAATGCTATGATAATGCTTCATTAATGCTATTTTGCATTCGAAATGCTTATTACTGTCTACAAGCATTTAAATAGCATTGAAAATTCAACTCTACAACAGATAGCGTTCAAGATGCTGATATAATGCTAATATATATATAATGCTTGTAGTATCTGAAATGCACATTAAGGGTTGATTTACTGCATATGCTAATGCTTATTGTTTACCTGGGCAGCTTATCGCCTTTTCTATAGATGGGACACACTATTCCTTCCATCCAATCCTCCGGTAACCATTCCTCCTCCCAAATCTTGGTAATTACCCAGTGTAGCGCCCTGGCCAGTGCTTCACCACCGTATTTTAATAGCTCGCTTGGGACGACCAATTTTCTCTTCAACTTCCTGAAGGTTGTGATGTACCTGGTATCGAAAACTCTTAATTAATAACTGTGGAAGTGCGCTTATTGCACTAAATTGAGAGCAAACAATTAGCGAATTGTGAAGGCTATTTAAAATGCTAAAGAATGAAAAGAAAGAGCGTAAACATTCATCAAATTCCCTAAATTCACCCTCGTGGAATAATTGCCTCTGATATATGCACCGGCGTTTTCACTAGTCTCCTCTCCGTTTGCGCTGCAGTTCTAGTAAATTACTGTTGTCGGCTTCTCCATAAGTCCCTTAGCTCCTACTCGTTTTCTTTAGTTCCCACCCTCGATACAATCGACTCGAGTAGTCCCCGATGGTGAATCTACCCTACGTCGATTAAGAGTTCTCCGATTGGAAGTTCTTCCGACACTGGAGCACAGTAAGTCATTCAGCCCCGCTGCAAAAGACTAGAGTAATCCCTGACGGTGGATCTACCCTATACCGACGGAGAGTTCTCCTGAAATCTAACCATGGTGAGCCATTTCATTCCTATCTCCGCAGCAGGCGACTAGTGCAGTTCATGGCGGCAGATCAGCCCTACACCGACGGAGAGTTCCCCGGAGGCGTAACATCCCCCGAAACCGGCTATTTGCTGTTTCATTCAACCGCTCGCTTGATCTTTACGCCAATTTGTGCAATGGCTTCGTTAACCGCGCTACACGTATTTGCATCACTACACATACTGTGGACGAAGTTGTCTGGGCTACTTGGGAGGATTACTTAGAAGGACACCCGGTGACCGTTAGATTCAATTTTCAAGTTACAAACGCAAATGTTGTTCAATGAGGATCTTTGAATTACCTAACCCTTGCACAAAAACGATTCTAAAAAAACAGTTCATTATTTGTAGTAGTACCATTTCTTCTACTTGTTTTTATGCGCCCTACGAGGCTTTGCCGGGCGCAGTTTTTTAAAGCACATCCACAATTCTTCGTTGAGAATTTTTTTTGCCATTCCAATGTAGAAAGTCTAGTATGTTTCAAGCAAATTAGTACGCTTATGAATTTCTGACCCAAAAATACGTTCAAATGTATCGGGAATTGATCATTTGCCCTGCGGATTGTAAAACCGATACGCTACAGGGTCCCCGAAAGTAATATAATTTATTACCTAAAATACGTTTGTCGCAAAAATTATAATTATTTACGTTCACAGATGTTTCGGATCTGATGATCCGGAAGGCTCCGTGGTAATCCGAATGGTTAGTTTATTGCTCACAAGTGCGAATCTCGAGTAACTCATGATTAGGGCCTAAAAGCCATTTGAAAATATTAACTTTAAACATTGATATCTCACGAATCACGAGAATCCCACTATATCCACTCCATATGGTAGAACTAACATTCTTCTAGCAAATGCTGCTTTCATTTCACGAGAGTGATTTAAGATTCAAGAGAAATTGACATATAAAGTTATTGTTTACAAATGGCTTTTAGGCCCTTAACATGAATTACTCGAGAAATGTATCCAAATGATGTTTTTATAAAGCCTGTGTACGTTAAATTTAAGACACCAAAATATTAGTTGCAAAAAAATTTACACATTATTCAACAAATCTACAATAATAGAGTAATACCTACATTAGAAATAGTTGATTAAGATGTTAATTCTTCTTTCTGTAAAATTCTCGAACTTTCTATGGTACACCCGCCATCTGGTTCCGTACGGCATCCTCAGATACGCCCGCCGTGATGATTCTTCATTTTTTTTTAATGGTTTGATTCTCCATTAACCATTTGTTTTCTTCTCAATTTCGAAGAGTTTCCGCTTAACTAGAGCCGAGTACTTCTCTATTGGACGAAGTTCTGGATAGTTTGGTGGATTGGCTTTTTTGGCACGTATTTCACATCTTGTACCTTATACCATTCCAGGACGGATTTCGCATAGCGACAAGAGGCCAAATCAGGCCAAAACAGAGTTGGAGAGTCGTGACTTCTGATAAACTGTAGCAACCTCTTTTGCAGACATTCTTTCTCGTACACATCCTCATTGATCCTCATTGGTAGAGACGAAACTTTTAGATTTTCGACCACAACTACACATGGCCTACCAAATCAAATACTTCTTCGGGAATTTAGACACCTTCTTCTATCATCGGCATTGGGCATCCTTTTTCATTGCGGTATAAAAAGCCAGACCCGGAGCTGTTTAATGTCTTCGACTACGTTTGTTTCGTCGTCATAAATAAAGAAAATGCTTCACCTGTGTAAAGATTTGCACGTTGCAGTGAAATTTTTTTTTTGACTTCCCAACTTTTCGAGCTACATTTCGCACAGAAAGATTGTGGCTTTTCTCAATAATGGCTCCCACCTTCTTCTCCATTTGTCGGGAGCATACTTTTCAATTTGTTCTACTTCCAACCTTCCAATCCACAGTCAAGCACTGGTCAAATGATTTGCAAACACAAAACACGGTATTTTTCGGTAGTTTTAGCTTCTTGGCAAGATCGCGTACCGATAAATTCGGATTTTGCTGCCGTTCGTACAAAATGCGTTCGGGCACTTCCATTGATTCGACGCCATTTCAATGAATGTGATAAGAATATAAAAATGTTGTACCACGATATAAAGTGGAGGATGAAATAAAGCCAAGTTCTAAGACTATATCATGAATTCATCACTTTCATGGTTATGACAGGTCTCCCAAAGTTCCAGCTGGTGCACTTCTGAATGTTTGATTTTACCAGAAAAAGGTCATCTATTTAATGAATCATCTGTGAATCGCAGTGCTGTCGAATACACCAGAACCATCTTCAAGCGAGTGAAGAATTACAGATGAGAAAAGGAAAACAAAAAATGTACTCTAATAGGGTTTTTTGTTTTATTTATTATTTTTGAAAATAATTTTTGTTGGTGTGTTTAGTTGCTCCTGGTGCTAGTGAATTGCCTTTTCGTTTCATTCCTAAATAACGAATGCTTGTCTTAGTTTTTTTTTACAGCCACTGCATTTTCCGGAAAAACGCTGACTAGATCGAAATGCGGAGGTTCCGAGATTCCGAATAGTATTTCGATTGCTCGGAAATAAAAATTAATGAAGTCTTCAAAGTAAACAATCGGTTTATTGATAGATTGGTCATGATAAGCACTTGCAAATAGCTCATACAAATACATTTTGGAGAAGCCTCTAGTTGACTCCAGTTGTCGCATAATGCCCAGGAACACCTCCCTTGAATGGAGAAACGCAGAAAGTGCTTCTCGTTGTAGGTTTGCGTGTCGCTAAAATAGTCCTGGAACAGCTTCTGATGACCGGAACGGAAATCACGGTCGACGTTGGGGCGTCATCCAGGACGTGCCCCTCTCCGTTTCGACTCTTGTTTATCCGCTGCCAAACTACAAATCAGCATTATCTAATATCGTTTTAATGAAATGCATGCATTCACACACTCACCTTCAGCAAACGAAACAAATGGCATTAAAAATTATTTGGTCAAACCAATCAGTGGCAAAATGTTTGTGAAAAATTTGCGATCTCTGAAAAAAAAACGAAAGGATGAGTTATGTCAATGACATAACTGCAAAGTTAACGTAGGACTGCTTGTTGATGTGAAGACATTGATGTCATCGAATTCATGAATTTCTACTATATTTTATTCAGTCTAAAGAACCATGAAACCCTGTGCTGTTGGTGTGTGAGGCTCCAGTTCTTCTTCCGCTATTGGTTCTTCACGAAAATTTATAGAAACTGAAGTTCGCCTCGAATTGACTGTTAATGATATTTTGTTTGTTAAATCATCGCCAACATTAGATTGGCTTTCATAGTCATTTGCTTTTGAACAAAAGGTCACAAATACAAATTAAGCACTCTTTAAGGAAGAAGAGCTTTATTTCTATCCGCTGATATATTCAATTTGAAGGAATTGTATACAACTTCCGATAAATTAGCAGACAAAGTGTTTGTTTACAGAAGCAGATTCTTCCTAATCAAATGTTGGAACTAAAATGTCCAACGTGCTTGTAAGTGTGAAATGGATCCTGTGTTTACGGAGGGAACATGGTTCGCGATTGAAATGTTCTTATCAGTTTTCTTGGCTGCAGGACAGCCTGAGTGTTTGGTAGCACGTGATACTACGATAAAAATAGGCATTTACACCGTTTCTAACTCGAGATTGTACAGACTGAAGATTGAACATATACCCAAAAGTTGAAAAGGTGGTAAAAAATGCAATTGCAGTTTATACTATCATATCTTGAGAAATCCGCATGATTCAGAAAAGGCAATTTCGCCCATTTTGATTCACAAAGCGTTTTATGGTACAAATGAAGCCGTGCAAATGTGTGCAAGCGACTAGCAAGCAAAAACAGCTCGAAACAAATTTATCGCTGTAGGATCCTTATTCAATCATCAACATATCAATATACAATATGGATGAGTCGATATCACAAAATGCTGAAACGCGATTGGCCACTGTTGTATTGCCGCCGTCAAGTGTTCTATTTTTACTATCACAAAGCGTTTTATGAAATAAACAATGCCATGCAAGTTTGTTAGCGACAGGTTGCACATAGCTTGGTGGAAAATATATCCATTTGCTTTATTGCTGTACCCTGAATTCCTCGCCAAACGAACTAACTGTAGGGTTTCTATTCCGTTACTGATACTTTGTCAAAGTGGCCATCTGACTTTTATACACTCATCTCTTACTCATCAACTAAATATCACTGCGCACAACCTCCACGCACACGTTCAATTTTTCAAAGCGAATAGCAAGAATGGAACAAAATAATGCGAAATTGTAACTATTACAATCTTACTTTCATAGTTTGGGTGTAGAGCGAATTACGAACAACTTAACCTAACACCAAGTAGACCAGTTTGGACATTTTCGTTTTGCAAAAAGTTCCACTGGCTGGAGCGGGAATCGAACCCTCAACTTCATGACAACAACCGCTTGAACGACGGGCGACGCCGCTAACCACTTGACCACGAAGATGATGTGGGCGATTAGTTTGGCCATTTTCTCCGGGACGCGGCTTTTTCAACGCCATATTGAGCCGGCTCGTGGTAATGAAAATTTCGATGAGTTCAAGAGAAACTTCAATCAAACATACTCTTTAGTTGGCAACTTGATTTGATCATCCTGAAAAGGACGGATTTTAGTTGATAACATGGTTTGCGATTGAAATTTTCTTCAGTCTTCTTGGGATGCAGGACACCACTCTGTGAAATGGTCACACCGGAGAAAAGTTTGTTCAGCTCCTCGTCGTTGCGGATGGCTAGCTGCAGGTGACGTGGGATGATTCTGCTCTTCGTGTGTTCACGGGCGGCGTTTTCTACCAACGTGCTCCGCAAACACGTCTATCGCATACGGATGCACAGCGAGAACTGATGATTGGTCGGTCGTCCCCACATGTTTGAAATTCGCTGGCACGGTAACTGTGGCAGTATGAACCAATCAGAGCGAGGCGCAAACATGATGTCATTTTCGACCAATAGCGTTGTGCGTTTAGACATTTTTCTTTTAAGTACATTTTAATTAGTTTAAACAAACATTATGAATTAAGTTTGCAACAGGGATTCAGCGTTGATGTTCTACCTTGCGAATGAAATACTTATCGTAAAATGTCTGTGGGCCAGAGAGGAGATATTATCGTTCAAAGTCTCCAAACCCGCGTAACGCTTGCGATTTCAGAAATTTTAGAACGGCGCCCCTATTCAGGAATAGAAAAGAGAGACGTAAGTCCTACGTCAAAACTTCTGATCTCTGATGTAAAATGATCGACAGGATGACAGGTGTTGGAGGGTTTAACAACAAAAAATACAACACCGGTGCGGAGAACGCAACGCTGGTCTATTTTAGCTAGTTCTATTCAAGTTTCGCTGATGCAAATCAGGTATAAAGTTGATCTAAAAATAGACCGCCGCTGAAGATGCCCTTAGTTCAGTTTATCCATAATCGCAAAATGTGCACATACCCATTCATGGGTAAAGTTTATTTTACTCATATTTGAGAAACTCTGTGTGGGAAAAAATACTCAAATATCGGTTATTAGTAATGTGCTCATAAATGGGTATGTGCACTTTTCGCGATTATGGTCCCAGTCTCAGTCTTTTTAAAAGTAGAATTAGATTGATATTACTTTATGGCAGTTGTAGCTATTTAAATGGTTGCATGAGAGTTGTTGCTTGCTGTTGTTCAGTGATGATTATATCACACGCGTTTTGGCATTGTTGCCTTTGATTGCCGCTGCTATATGTTTCACATGCTCTCAACAAACAACATCTAGAACACAGGGCCGGCGAAAACCTTTAGGGACGTATCACTGCCGCCGTTCTGCTTCCGCTATCATAAGTGGATCTTTACATGTAGCCAAATGTAATTCCAACTAAATTATTATTTTCTTCTTGCTTAGCTGTCAAAGTTGCTTGTTTTACTCGAAATATGTTATTTTTAGTTCGCGTAAAAGTTGTTCCGAATTGTCTGCAATATGTCCTTGTTTCTAACACATGATCAAGATTTCTTACGCCTCCAATGATAGCTACGATTTTTATGTCGTGAAGTGGAACATTAAAAAACTTCAACGCCTCATCAGTTTTGACCAGTAACGGACAAGTGGAAAATGGAAGCAAATCGACGAAAAACATCATCGAACGTCCGGAGGTGATCACAGCCCCACCAACGAAAGATCCTGAATCGGAGGGCCTTTATTTTTATGCTGACGGAAATGATGAAGATACACGGAAAACGTCGAGAAAGAGGACCAAAAAATGAATCCGGAAGTTGTATACCGCAAGAAAAAGGCGTCTTGCACTGCACACAGCGTAATTATGGAAGATTCTTTTTGTAGTAAGGAGTGCACCCAACAAACAATCACTCATTAAATAAATATCATTATGGCGATTTAATTCAGCAGCGTGTTGAATAATCTCTGAACTATTTTCAATCATAGCTTTTGTTCAGGCATTATTCACACAAATTTGGAGAAGTTATTTAGCTGTCGCCAAGTGTTTTTGGACACTGCCAATTACATATGCATATATTAAGAAGCAAGTCTGCAGCAATGGAGTTCAGCTGATAATTGAATAATTGCTGTTTAAGTGCTGCACAGAACTTGAGGGTAATTCCGAGAGTCAAAGTGACCTTCGTTGAGCTAACCGAGTTTTTTTTTGAAGAATAATATATTCTCTCCTTATTAATTAATAGTCATGATGAAATTTTTCTTCAATATCATTAAGCATATTAAAAAAGCTGTGGTATCTTTTATAGAACTTTTGTTCAATTTTTTAAATTCTCATAAAATTTTCTTTGTTTTTTTGGCATGATTTTCCATACGATACAGATATTTTATACTATGCATATTCAATTTGATATTGTTATACATTTCAATTAACAGAAACATTATGTAAAATTTATTTATTAACATTTAATAGCGAGATTTGAACCATCAACCTTCGTATCCTCAACTACGTTACATACCAACTGCGCTATACTAGAATTGAATGAAGTATAAACGAATCATCTATACAAGCTTATTATTATATATTCAATAGTAGCAGAAGTGATGCTTTAATTGAGCTACATTGATATTCTATTTATAGCGTTGTCTGTAAATAAGCAACATCAGTGCTCAATTAAACCTTCTAAATGTTGTTATTAAACGTCTGAATTAGCAAGCTGTACACAAGCTTCGATATTGGATGTTCGATTTTACGACGTCCATTACTAACAAGGTCATGTTGAACAAAAGACGATTAAAAGATATGACAATGTTTTCTGATGTTATTTGTTAACACTGCGCTGTTTTCTATTCGGATGGGCAATGTTAAGAGTAGCCTGTGAGCTATTTGCTCCAAGCAGTTGACTATAATTTCAACTCTTGAAAACAGGGCAATACTTTTTCCCCGGGGACAAAAAAAGAAAAAATAATAAAAAAAAAAAAAGGAATTAATTGAATTAAATTAATTTTTTTATTTTTTTTCGGAATAAGTCGAAGGTGAAGAAGAAATATTGATCAATCAAAATTACGAACACTTTGGGGGGTTTATTATGGTTTTTAAATGATTTTTTTTTTGTTTGTTGTTTTTTTTGTTGTTTATTGTTTTAAACAACACTTATTTTTTTAATAATTTTATTTTTTATTTGAGCTACACACTACCAAAATGTCATGTAAATTTCTGTTCCCTGAGACCGACACATGCAAGTGTCCTCTAGCACAAAAGAATGAGTTCAAAGAGATGAGAAAATAAATTCAATCAAACACATCTTTCGTCGATTTGCGTATTTGTCAGTTTCAGGAGACATAATTTTACACGAAATCTCTCTTTACGTTCCCTGACTTTTTACAAACATGAATTACGTCTCGTGTAAAATTCATAATTTCTAAGTGTGTAGTTAAAAGGCGTTGCATTAGGGGGGAAAAATTTTTTTTCAAATATTTGTGGGGGGGGTGAAAAAAAATTAAATAAAAACCCTTGTATATTTTTTTTTTTTTTTTTGGTGTAGAGTGGTGAACATTATTACTATTATTTTTTTTTTTATTATATTTTTTTTGTTATGGTGTATAAAAAATGTTTTTAGAGATTTTTAAAATTTTTTTTTTTTTTTTTTTGTTTTGTGTATATTTTTTTATAAATAAAAATTAAAAAAACTTTTATTAGTAATTATGTAAAAAAAACAAAAAAAAATATTAATTTTTATTTTTTTTTTTGTGGTGAGGAGATTGTTGTTTTTTTTTTTTTTTTTTTTTTTTTTTTTTTTGTGTGGTGTAAGTCATTTTTTTTTGTTTTTATATGTTTTTTTTTTTTTTTTTTTTTTTGTTTTTTTGTTGGGTGTGCCACACTGGTTTACAAAGATGACAGAATCGACATGATGTCCTTTTGGGACCTGGACGTGGCCGGCCAGAAATGCTTCATACGCGAGAGAATTAACCGAGTAACTGTAGAGAGACGAAGTCGGTATTGTTTTACAGAACAGCATCTTCAAAAGCGTCAATCAAACATTTTCCATTTTCGGACAGTAGCTAGTGGTGATTCTTTGATAACCCAAATGCATAAATTATACCATGTATGGTTTGGGGTGTCATCCAGTAGATCGTTAAGAAAATAACGTTATCAGGGCTTGGCTTGATGGGACTGATATGCAATTATTTTTAAGATGGGACAAGCTGGCCCAATGTTGTTTTCCTGTTTCGTCAGAACAAACTACCCTAGTTTTTTTTTTTTTTATGAAAACGTAAAGAACAACGATAATTAGAACAATTAATAATCATAACTCAAAATCACCAAAAAGCCATATGAGACTGATATGGGTTTCACGGCAGTATAATTTGACTGAAAAAGCGATATCAAAAAAATCCTCTCTAATGCTTGCACCTTCCGGTGTAGCCGAGATTTAACTGTAAATGAAACATTCTTTAATGCGCATGTCTGTAAACTTGTGTATTAGTGATTGGATGGTTCTTGTCTTGGATAAATGCTGTCAGTTTGAAGTATGAAATCGGTTGAAAGTGTTTATGCCAATCAACCATGTGATTGAGGATTGATTTGTTTATATTTATTCGTATGAATGTTAATGTTAATATTGCAGAACCATTTGTATTTAATTAACATTATAAAGCAAGAAAAAAATATTTGCAATTAGCAAATAGCATTCACATAATCTGATAAATTACCATATGCTCTTACGTACAGGCTTAAAACACCACATAATCACTTGAACGTTCAACCACCATGCTCGTGGTTAGTGAATGGTAGCTCTTGACACTTTACCAACCTTTTTCTGGCGAGCTTCGCTCAACTTCCCAGTAACCGAACAATGTGCTGCAATGGTTTACTAATTATGCCAGCAGGTCCAGGCCCATCCGTGGCACAGAAGCAGGAAAATGGGGTCTAGTGAATGTCAGGATCAGAGGAGCAGTGAGCGCGTGCCGACTGGAAATGCTCGGCAGGAGGCGACAAGAAGCGATTAAAAATTCATGTCTCGTTATGCCTCCAGCAGCAACGTTCGATAGAAAGGGATCTTGGCAACGTAGTTTATCGGTACATGGAAGTGTGTGTGCGTGTGTATACGAGAGAGAGAGAGAGAGTGCTTGGCTCTTGAAGTTTCTAGCTAAGCAGATTTTGGTTTCGAAAACTAGGGCATGTTTTCAATTTCTAGAAAATCGATCCAAGTTGTGATTTTAATGGGTTGAAGGTTTTATAACAAACCTCTTCCACAATTGGCTTGTCGAACGTTGCTATATCTTCAATGCGTCCAAAGCATATGACAGGAGTTTATTTCGTTTTAAATATTTTAATTTGAAATCCTCAAACATAATTAATAGCAAATGCAAATTGTTTCGTGACGGAGCGATTGAATCGGAATTTATGTAGGGTATACTAAAGGAATTTTTTCACAGAACTGGCACTGAAAACTGATGGATTGCTTTTATGACCTTCAAGAAAAAGATGAATTGTGCAATTGTTCACCCTAAGAATTCTGTAAAGGCGTAGGAGATAAAAAACGAACATGAAATTTGAATTGGCGAAGGAAATTTCTTCTCGAAAGATGAAAGGCCTAGACACGCAATCAAACAGATAACAGTGAGCCTGGGATTGAAAATTTTCAGAAAAAAAAACACAACAACGGCAAACTTGTGTCGAAACCCGTGGAAAATGTGCAAATTTTTGTGCTACATAATGAAACAGTTCCGTTGGCGTGTGATAGCAAAACGCCGTGGGATTTATCCCCACGCACCTCTTTCTCCTTCATTTGACACGAACCTTTTGATCGTCCGCCGAAGGTTAATGGTCATGCCCCAGAAAATAGAATCGAAACAAATTTCCCGCAAACGCGTCAAGCGCAACTAGAAAGGCCCAGTACAACACGCGCACATCATAATTACGTCGTTAAATTGTACTACATGCATGAGGCGTTAATAATAGGCAGCTGAGTGGGAGATCCGTAGAAATGTTAGATTTGTTTGGTTCACTAAAGATCATGGAGGCAACATGTTTAGATGTCAAACATTTTGTAAAAATACTTGCTTCAAAATTACATGCAGTTTTATATAAAGC
The DNA here is from genome assembly GCA_024533555.2 of Aedes koreicus. Taxonomy (NCBI): domain Eukaryota; kingdom Metazoa; phylum Arthropoda; class Insecta; order Diptera; family Culicidae; genus Aedes; species Aedes koreicus. Next base: position 183,277 of record JAHHFK020003655.1, read on the forward strand.
TGACCATGGCTGTAAAACGATTATTGGGTTTTAAAAAAGCAAATCGTTTTTCTTCAAAACAACATGGTGAAAAACAAAGTGAGCCTGGAACTTATCTTAGAAATCTAATAGGTGGGGCTTAAGCAAAACATTCCTGATAGTATTGAGCCTGTTCAGCAAAACGGGGTTTTGTCAATTAAGAGAAAACTTTATTTTTTTAGCACAGTTTCATTACTAAAATAAAGAATTACGACAAACTTTATTTTCATCTTCTCGCATTTAGTACATAGATTAACAGCTAGCATCCATAAGTCTCATCAAGGTGACGAATTTTGTTAATGAAATTATTATTATTCGATTTTAAATGCAGATTGTAAACATTCATTGATACTTAAGAGATCCTTTAAAAAAAAATGAGATTTGTTTACCTAATAATAATTGTTAAAAGCAGACTAAAAGTAAATTGTCACGCACAAAAAGATCTGCAATTCGTGATTCAATAAGTTAAAAAGGTCCATAAATGATTGCTTAGCAGAACTTTTTTTTTAAACGTCAAAATTACAGCATTAGATGGCTACATTTCTCCAGTTCGAACGAAATTTCGAAAATTTCCTCTTGATGGAGCCCATCAACGCCCGCACAATGGATACGGACACAAAATCAGTGCATTTCTTCCATTTTGCCCGCATTTGCTGGATGTCCTTGACTGCCCCGCCGCTTCGTCGAAGCAGCTGCTTTAAAATTGCCAGTATTTTTCGATTGGTCGAAATTCCGGGCAGTCGGAGGTTTCATTAGCTTGGGGACAAAATCGATCTCGTTGGCAGCATACCACTCCAGAACCACTTTGGAATAGTGGCGATTATGGCGATATGACTTTACCCCTATGCTTGCGGATGAACGGCAATACACGCTTCTTCAGTCATTCTTCTATGTAAACTTGGGATGTCATCGTCGAGGATGTGACGAATGGTCCCGTTTTCAGGCCACAACTGCCAATCGCTTGCCAAAGCATGGCCTTCTTCGCGAACTTGTCGGCAAACACTAACTTGCATCTTGCCGGCACATCGTTTCGTCAAAGAAACGGTCGTACAAGAGCCTTGCACGCTTTTTGGCCACGGAATTCTGCTTCATGTGCGGGCTTTTTTTTCCTGGCTTTGTACGACTTGTATCCTTCCCTGGCAAGGATGTTCCACACCGTTTAAAAGTTGGCGTTGTACCTTTTGGCCACATCACGGATAGGAAAAACGTGGTTGGCTTTAACGCACCTCAACGATCCCTGGTTCCTGTTTTTTCGTAGGTCTGCTGATTCCTTTCCACACTAGGGTTTCCTGTCGGTTTTGAACACTCGACAAACTGTTGTTTGCGGCATCTTCAGCACTTTAGCCAGCTTGGTGCACAACATTTTTTCTTTCGAGTGCCATTTGACGTTATTTCTGAACGCGATAGTGTTCTTTGATCAAACTTGCACCAGTTGGTCTTTATAGAAGTGTTAAGAAACCACTGTCAAAGATATTCGATTCCCAATACTAGAGGCGTGCTAGCGGTGTGCGAGGGGCGTACCAATTTGCTTTTAGTTAGCCTTTATGTTAAGGTTTTCACATACACCACACAAGTCTGACAAAATAAATGGAATTTGGTGTTTCTACGAAAACTTAAAACACATTTTTGTTTGGGCTGCCTATATGGCCAATTATGTTTTGTCTTATGTAAACCTTTCAGACCTAAAGAATGAAGGTTATTGCATCTGGCACAGGTGGCGCGAGTAACGTTTGCATTTAAAAAAATGGGTTTACCTTCACCCGTACTGACGAAACTACCCATGCAGTATCAATCATAGTAACCCATGAGACAGCAGACAAAATTTGACAGCTCTATCAGTCGAACTCTAATTGTGATGGCAAAAACAGTGAAGCAATTCCGTTCAGAAGTGTGCACGTTCAAAGAACGGCACCCCGACGCGTCGAAAACAGACATCGTGCGGCACTTTGTGGACGCCGGATACGCCCGTTCCGGCATCTACAACATCTTGGCACTATTATACAACAATCAGAGCACCGAAAGAAAGTCCGGTTTCGGACGGCCGACGACCCTGAGCAACAAGAAGCTCCGAAGGATGCTGAAGAGGAAGACCGAGGGAAAAGTGGCTACATCACTGCGTGCGCTTGGCCTGGGGACCAAACAGTAAAAAAGTACCTGGCGAACATGAACATACATGTCAGGAAGCAGAAGTCGCGTCCACTGGTTTCGGAGCTGCAGGCAATGACGCAGTGGCAGCGGCTGAATAAGATGGTCAACTCGATTTTCCCGGCGAATCGCGACGTGGCGGTGGTGATGGACGACGAGACCTATCTCACGCTGGATGGCAACGACTGGCAGGGCACTTCGAATTTTACTTCCTTTATAGGTAATTTTCAGCTTTAGCCAGTTCTTGCTGATTCAGTGGCCCACTGATGCGCTGAACCTTTCGTGAGGATCGTTTCAGGTTGTCAACATACTGAAAGATGTACGCTGTGCGACGAAGGAGAGCAATCTACTTTGAGAAATCGTGCGGATCGATCACTGGTTTTCTTGTCGATTCGTGGAGCAGCAAGTGTGGGCGTAGCTCTTCATCGGTGACTTTTCCGAAAATTGATGAGACCTCATGTTTTTCTTGCCGTAGAAATTCTGGTCCCCTAAACCAGCGACTGTCTGCAGATAAGTCTGGAGTTCGTGCCCACTTCGTTCCATCATCGGCAACGTTCTGCTTCGTAGGGATCCACCGCCATTCACTAATCTCCGTCGATTCTAAGATTTCGCTGATCCGAAAGGCAACAAATTGGCTGTATCGTTGATGGTCTGATCCTAGCCAGCAGAGCACATCTTTGGAGTCCGTCCAGAAGAACCGGTTTGAAACTATTATGGATAAAGACATCAGAATAGTGTCCCCAAGTGGCACACCAAGTAGGGCTGCTGAGAGCTCGGATCATGGGATAGACAGGAATTTCAGAAGAGCAACTCTAGTTTTAGCACCGGCCAAAGCGCATTCGATAACGTTTCCCTCCTGAAATCGAAGGTATACTACAGCTGCGAAGCCATTTTCACTGGCGTCCACGAAAGTGTGTATCTCTATCTCAGCTTGAACGGATGTTAAGGACCGATAACATCAAGGAACTTTCGACGGATCTTATTTGTGGAAATACTGCCAGCCATGTCAGCCACTTTTCGAACTGCGCATCTTGGATCTGATCATCCCAGCCGATTGATGTCCTCGAAATCTCTTGAAGTAGCACCTTCAGGAACATCAGTAGGTGCGATATAAACCCCAGAGGATCATAGACCATCATCAGCATTCCAAGAACCTCTCGCTTTGTGGGTCGACGACTTCCGGACAGAAGAGCTTCGTCGTACCGGGTTGACAACTTATACGTGTAACGATCTGTTAAGGTGTTCCACCACATCCCGAGCACTTTCTCCGTTGTAGCTTCCTCGCCAATATTAAGGTTCATTTTTTCCTTGGCTTCTCCTTTAAGCGTTGCTTGAACCATTTTGGAGTTGGAAATCCAGTTTCGTATCTCAAATCCTCGTAGATCATGGATTTTCTTCACCTCTTTCGCCAGCTTCACTGCTTTGTCTTCCGTCTCTGTGCTTACCAGCATGTGATCGACGTAATGTCGTTTGATTATGGCGTCGACTGCTTCTGGGTGGTCCAAAGGTCATAACCTAAACGACGTATATGCTGGGTTCAGTTTCGTTTTCATCCGACCAAAAGATGCGCAGACAGTGTTGGTCTACAGGTAGCATTAGAATTTGGTGGAACATCTCTCTGATACCTCCACATACTGCTACCTTAAATTCTCTGAAGCGGATTAGTACGGACAAAAGCGAGGCCAGCTGGTCGGGACCTTTTAGAAGGACTGAGTTGAGTGAAACACCATGCACTGTGGCTACAGCATCCCATACTAGACGTATCTTGCCCGGTTTGTTTGGATTTACCACTACGAATATAGGAAGATACCACACTCTTGGATGTGTTTCAAGGATTTCTTCTGGAGTCATCTTCCTTACGTAGCCTTTGTCGATGTGTTATTGCATCTTCGCCCTGAGCGCCTTAGCTAGCACCTGATCCTTATTCATTCGGTTTTGCAGACACTTTCATCGCCGGAGAGCCATTGCTCTACTGTCCAGGCGTTGGATGTTCTCGTATTTCCATAAAAGACCGCACTCATAGCGATTGCTCTTGAGGCTGGTGTGAGATTCTAGCAATTTTTGAGTCCGCTGTTCTCCCTGTGATAGTAGAAGCTTGTTTGGTTTGACAATGCCGATGCTGTCAAGCGCGACGTAAGATTGCATTAGCTTATGGAGATTATCATCGTTCTGTCGATTACTGTCGCAGGTTTGGACACTGTGGTGATTCACGTAGGCGACTGCCTCTTCAAAGTCGGTAAAGTTGCCGTACACCATCCAACGCAAACGAGTCTTAACGGCTATTGGTTCATTTTGCTTCCCCTCCCGACTCTTGATTCCATGTCCGAGTTTAGCATTGTCCAGACCTATGAGAATCCGAGGACTGATGTCATGATATGCTTCGAGTGGTATTCCAGACAGATGTGGATACTTGTTCTGCATCTCGGACAGCACCAGCGTTTGCGAGGGAATTTGTAGAGATGACATGGTGTATACTCCAGACAGATCGTACCTCTTCGAGCTTTGAAGACCTGATATCTGAAGATTCACTAGTTGAGACTCATTTTCTACCTTGCGGGTTCCACCAGTCCACTTCAAACACAAGGACTTCTTCGGCCCTTCGACGTCTAGTTCGTTGGCCAAGCCTTGTTCCATCAGAGTTAGCTCGGATCCATCGTCGATGAACACGTATGTTCGTATTGTCTTTTTCGGCCCATAGAGCATTTCTGGAACGATACGGAATAGCACTGCCGACTAGCCTTGGTGGACGTTACAACTCAGCTCTGGTCCCTTTGGTTCTGACGGAGAAGTAGTAGAAAGTTCTGACGTCAATGGTTTAGAGTCTTGATGCTTCTCTGGATTGTGGAGCACAGTATGATGCAGGAATGTATAGGGTGTATTCGATAAAAATGGCACACAGAAAATCTTCTTTAACTTTTGAATCGTATGAGTAAAAAACCTAGAAATTTCAGTAGATCTTATCCATAGTGTATTATTTACATCTGCCAAGTTTCATAGTTATACATTCAGTAGTTCCAGTCATGTCGTCGAAACAAGAAATTGTCCGTGAGAAAATTTTGTGCACTCACAATCAAAATCCAGGGGCGTCCCACCGGTGGATTGCTAAAAGGCTTGGAATTGCAAATACAACTGTGTCTCGTGTAATAAGAACCTTCAAGGAGCGTCTGAGTGTCCAAAGGAAGGAAGGGAGTGGTCGTAAAAGTGGTCCAATGGACAGTAAAATGGCCAGGAAAGTCGTACAGCAATTCAAGAACCGTCGAAACATGTCAATTCGAGATGTCGCTAAAAAGTCTAAGGTGTCAGTCGGTTTTGTGAAGAAAACCATGAAGCGTGCTGGGTTACATGTTTACAAAGCGCAAAAAGCCCCAAACCGGAATGAAAAACAAAACATCACTGCGAAAACCCGCGCCCGGAAACTTTACACGAAGCTGCTCACCAAATCCGGTTGCATCGTGATGGATGACGAAACATACGTCAAGGCCGACTTCCGTCAACTTCCTGGGCAATAATATTTCGTTGCCAAGTCGAAGTTCGATGTTCTGGAGGATGTTCGAAAGAAGAAACTATCGAAATTTGCAAAGAAGTTTCTAATCTGGCAGGCGATTTGCGGATGTGGTGAAATAAGTGCTCCCTTCATCACTTCCGGAACAATAAACGGTGCAATTTACACGGAAGAGTGCCGTAAGAAGCGTCTCTTGCCATTCATTAAGAAGCACAAAGGATCAACTCTGTTTTGGCCTGATCTAGCATCCTGCCACTACGCTCGAAACGTAATGGAGTGGTACCGAGCCAACGGAGTCAATTTTGTGCCAAAGGATATGAACCCACCAAATTCACCGGAACTTCGTCCAATTGAAAAATTCTGGGCAATTATGAAAACGGAACTTCGCAAACATCCCAAAACTATAAAAACAGAGCTAGAATTGAAGAAAATTTGGGTAGAAACAACAAAAACACTGGGAAAATCGGTTGTACAAAATTTGATGGGTGGAGTGAAAAGAAAGATGTGGGCATTCGGGATGGGAGACGAAATTGAATAAAACAAATGTTGTAAATCAAAACTCATTAGTAGTTCTTCATTCCCTGAAAATTTCAAGAAAATCCGATATTCAGTTTAATTTTGATGAGTATATATGTGTGTGCCATTTTTATCGAATACACCCTTTACATCCGTTCGTACCGCACTTCTTCTGTGTCTTGCAGAAACCGTTATGCTTTCGAAGACACTTGCGGCAAAGCTTACACTCTTTCACCGTGGCCCATTTCGAATCGTAGCTGAAACCCTCGAATCTGTTACATTTTGCAACTGTCGGACAACTCCCTTTACACACTACGCACTGATCCTTTGAAACGGACGGTTCCGATTTGCTGGACCCTTCGATCGCTTTTATACTGCTTTAATCTGACTTGGAATGAAAATTAAGAAATACGTCCTTTTTGGTGATTCGGCTTCGTTGACCTGTAACCACCATAACAGCACTTGCATCTTCCGCTACTGTATCAAGCCAAGCACTGAACGTGGCGAGATTAGGGTGTGGCATATTCCGAACAAGTCTACCCCAGTCTAGTCGTAAAGATGACGGTAACCGCTCTTCTAGCTCGCATCGGAGCGATGCGTTGAAAATAACGTCGTTAACTTAATATGCTTTGATTGTAGCAACCATAATCTTCACCGTTAGACTCCTTATCTTCTTAACGATCGGCTGTACGATTGCTTCTGGGCAACCGTAGAGTATCTTGAGAGTTGACTACACGTCTGCTACGTTCGACGGATGAAGAAGCTCGCATCGCACTGCCTCCAGCGCCTTTCCTTTCAGAAATCTGCGCAGTCTCAGCACATCTGCGTAGACGAGTTGAAAATGGCGTAGAATAGAAGCCACTCTTCCAGCAGTCCACTGAACTCCGGTAAACACCACCTGTCGAGCAGCGATTTGGCTTCGATTAAGAATACAGATTGTCTCCTCTGGACTTCTGGCTGATGTGCCTGGTCTCGGAAGCTCCGATCAAATCGGAGTCGAACGCTGACCTGGAATGAATTGGTTGTCTTCCTCCAGGGTACCTAGATTCATCGAAAGAACGAAAGATGGTCTGGCTCCACACTGCTGAATTTGCTGGCGATAATACAGCTCGTATCGCGGATCACTGATCCGCAAGCTAGGGTTCACTTCTGGTGCGTACGAAGCTCTCGTGCCAGTCTGGCCTCGTCACTGGTATGAACGAAGTCCCACAGTGGAGATGAGGTTCGTACAATTGCTGGCGCTTATCTACTGATGAAAGTGGTTCGAACTGTACCCATGGGCCAATCGAGGTGGACTGCGGATGTGCAGTAATCCGTCGCCGAGAATCTTGCATGAAAAGATTGTGCTGAGAATCACGATGCGGTGATTGTACAAACGACTGGTTTGTTTGAAGGACACGTTGCGGAGCTAAACTACTGGGATGGCCTTTATCGAACTGATTATTGCGAAGAATTGCTAGATTTTGCTGACGTTGAATGACATCCTGAGCTTGGTGCTCCTTGGGTTTTTCCGACTGGTTCGGTGTTTTCCCATCTGCCTCTTCTACCGCTTATCCGGAATCTTCACCTTGACGTTCGGTCTCAGCTAACCACTGCTCAATCTTACTCGCGTTGTCTTGAACGTCTTCAGCTTCTGTTGATATCTCGCTCTCGTCCTCTTTTAACAATTGGTATTTCCGTTCGAGGTACCGCTTCTCCAAGTCCAGCTCCTCTTTTAGTTTCTTTATCTCGAGTTCTCTCACTCTTCTCGTTCCACTGCTTTTAGAGCTGGCCTTGCTTTTTGACCGTAATGATGTAGTTTTCCTTGGGAGTGGATTTATTTGCTGCTGTTTGGTTGTCGTATTGGTGAAACTGGTGGGGGGAATGTGTGTGAACTTACAGTTTGGGCAAGCCCAGCTAAGGTTGGCAATTTCTTCCGAAACATTCACACACTCGAAATGGAACCACCGATCGCAACCATCACACTGCACCATCTCTTCGTTATCACGCTCTTCACACAACCGACACTGGTAATCATGAACTCTCCGCGCGTCGCGTAACGGGTTCCTCCTGATCATATTCGCATTACCGGGATTAATTTGACCGACATCACCAGCGTTTAAATTGACGTTTGGCCGAGAACCTTGGGGTGGATTTATATTGGCAACGTCAGCATTTACCTGCTTACCGGTGCTAAAGATTGGACTCGGAAAAAATGCGACACTTTGTTTTGGGTCGCGATCTCGCGATCTGTCAAGTAGTTTTCAAAATGCATTCGAAACAAGAAGAGCTACGCCAGCAAATATTGGGCGCGGTGATCGATAATCCTGGTCAGTCGCACAGATGGATCGGCAAAAGGCTCTACCATTTCACCGTGTCCCGCGTTGTGAATATGTTCCGGGAGACGAAGACCATCGAGCGGCGCGCTGGAAGCGGCCGAAAACCGAAAACGGAATACCCAGAGAAGGCGCGGAAGATAAGGCAGTACTTTAAGAGTAACCCGAACCTTTCCACCCGAGACGTGGCCAAAAAGGTCAATTCGTCGAAGTGGTTCGTCCAGCAGACCATGAAGCGGGCTGGGCTACGTGTTTTTAAGGTCAGGAAGGCGCCAAACCGGAGTGACAAGCAAATCACCGTGGCCAAATTGCGTGCGCGGAAGCTGTACCGTGAGTGGCTGGTCAAGCAAGGCTGTCTCGTCATGGACGACGAGACATATATTAAGGCGGACACCAAACAAATCCTCGGCCTCGAGTTTTTTGTCGGTACGTCCCGCATGGAGGTTCCGGAAAAGTTCCGGAAGAGAAAGATGGACAAATTCGCGAAGAAGTACCTGTTGTGGCAGGCGATCTGCGAGTGCGGACGATACAGCAAGCCGTTCGTTACAACCGGCACCATAAACGGGCAGATTTATCGAGAGGAATGCTTGCAGAAGCGCTTGCTGCCCTTCCTCCGCTCTCACCGTGGTCCCACGCTGTTCTGGTCGGATCTCGCTTCGTGCCATTACGCCAAGCCTGTAATGGATTGGTACGAAGCGAAGAGCGTTAATGTGGTCCCGAAGGAGGCGAACCCGCCAAATACACCAGAACTTCGTCCGATCGAAAAGTTTTGGGCGGTAATGAAGAAGAAGTTGAAGAAAAGCGGAAAAACATTCAAAACCGCTGAAGCTTTGAAGAAAAACTGGGAGAAATTGTGTAAGGAAGATGGACAAAGCCTCGCCCAAGATCTCATGAGCAGTGTTAAAGAAATGTACGAGCATTCAGCTTGGGGGAGGAAATTCAATTAATATGCCAAAACATAGCTTATATATAGTTATTCAATTCCTGAAAATTTGAGAAGTATCCGATTTAAAATGAATTTTTGGTGATCATTTTTGTGTGTCTCATATTTTCCGAGTCCAGTCTTTAGAAGGGGATGCAGTGACAACGACGGGAATGCCGTTTGTTCTGTTTGCCACGGCTCCTGCGACGAGATTACCTTCATTGATTTCAATCATGTCTAATAGTTCTGCTTCAAAACGGACTTCAGACGGTCCAAAGTCCAAGAATTTTTTCCGTCGGTGGAAGATAAATTATAAAATTCCTGCGAAAACAAATCTCTTAATACAATTTCGAACAAGGTGGATGAATTGTTGCTAACTTCTAGTGTTTCTAATTTTATGGTTATCTCTCGCAACTGTTTACTGGTCGAATGTCCGTTTAGGCTTGTAGTTTGTCTATGTTAATTTTTCTAGGTAAGTTGTGTAAATAAAGTTACGAAATTCCTTACCTGTAGTTTAGGAGTAATTGGATTGATTTCAGGTTCTCAAAACCTCCTGCACCTTTCCGTCTAGATTAAGTACAATAGCATAATTGATCTTCTATTCAATACTCGTACGAGATCTCTTACCTACATTTAGTTGTTTAAGCTAGTTTTGGAAACTGAATTCAGGTAAATTCAAGTTCAATAAACAAAGTTCATAAACTAGTAATAAGTGATAAATGGAATTCAATTGGACACTGGATAACACTAACTTAAATCAATTGTTTGGCTTCTAAACGATTTCGAGATGGCTGCCAAGTTGTTGATTTTTATATTTTCCTTTATTCATTGGTTTGTTTATGTCTGGAGGTACTGCCGATCCCCTTCGCGAGCGTTGGGTATGGCCACGCAGTGAAACAGTATCGAGTAGGGATATTCACGCTTAAATAGCCGACGTGGCGCAGTTAACACAGTTAGTAGATGAGAAAAATGCAGGACGGGCAAGACACCAACTAGACCGGCAGTCCTCTTCGGCTACGAATCATGGACATTGCTCGTGGATGGCCAACTGACGCCTTTAAACGGAAGGTGTTGCATACGATTTACGGTGGGGTGCAGGTGAATGAACCCTGAATTGCATCAGTTGCTGGGAGAACCTTCCATTGTACACATTGCTAAAATCGGTTGACTACGGTGGGCTGGGCGTAAAAATGTCGGACGACAGCCCAGCTAAAATAATTCTCGATAACAATCCAATGGCCACAATATGAAGAGACGCGAAACGAGGTGGATTGATCAAGTAGAAGGTGATCTGCGGACCCCTTGCAGACTGCGAGGCTTGCGAAGTGCAGCCATGGACCGAATAGAATGGAGGCAACTACTGTAAACATCTGAATGGAGTACAGGAAGAGGACCAAGACAGCGAAGGAAGTGCCGTCGGTGATGCAGCAAGTGGCGGAGATGTGCCACCCCCGATGATAGGTGAAGTTAAGGATGCCATCAAGCAGCTGAAGAATAACAAATCGGTTGGAAGGGATAGTATCGGAGCAGAACTTATCAAGATGGGCCCGGACAAATTGGCCATTTGCTTGCATCGACTGATAGTCAGAGTTTGGGATACTGAACAGCTGCTGGAGGAATGGAAGGGTGGGGTTATCTGACTTATCTCTAAGAAGGGTGACAAACTGGACTCTGAAAATTATCAATGCCTCAATGCCGCCTATAAAGTGCTATCCCAAATCACCTTGCAGCGACTGTTGCCACTAGCAAATAGATTCGTGGGAAGTTATCTGGCTGGCTTCATCGAAGGCCGGTCTACAATGGACCAAATCTTTGCGGCAAATCCTCCAAAAGTGCCGTGAGGCCCTACGCATCATGTATTCATCGACTTCAAAGCTGCATATGATACAGTAAATCAAAAAGAAGCTTTCCGAAAAAAAAACTGACCAGACTAATCAAGGTTACGATGGATGGAACCCAGAGCTATGTGTGGATATCGGGTGGACTATCGGATCAAATCTCATGCCTGCTGTTCAACACTGCTCTTGAAGGTGTTATGAGACGAGCGGCATTCAACATGTGGAGCACAATTCTACACAGATCCAGTCAATTTATTTGCGTTGCCGATGACGTGGACATTGTCAACAGAGCATTTGTCAAGTTCCGGTTATTTTTTTACCGGAATACAGTAAAGTTTCACCAAAATCCGGTAAATCGGATTACCGAACGTTCAGCTGTTGAAAGTTCGGTGTAAAATTACCGAATACTGTAGAATTTTGTAAGTGTGTACATTGAAGTTGCACCGTGGGTCAAAATTGACCCCAATATGTCAGGAAGGTTAAAAACTGGTTTGGGTTTGGTTAAAAACTGTGCACCATGTTTCCTGAAATATGTAACACAATACAAATTCGTCAAATTATGCACGATTTAGAATTATTCCATTTATAAAAAGCCTCTGAGGACGCACTTTGTGGGAGAGAATACACATTCTACACGTTTAGTGGCCAATAATATTAAATGTTTGGTATGTGTGCATGCTGCAGATGATGTCCCATAAAGCACCCTCTGGAGGCGACGTTGTCATCATCTTAGCACCTAGACTGTCAATATTGCCACGTGCTTCGGTAAATTGGAATGCTGGATCATTGAACTGGATGACAACCTTAATAATGGAGTAGATATTCCAATAGCTCTTTATTACTGTCATCATCGGCAGGACAGAGGAGATTTGATTCAGCTTTTTGACTTCGATTGCTGTCTGTGCAAATTCGACTAGACGTCCTTTTTGCGAGTGAAGCTCATTAGATTACAATAAACTAGAGTCCCACAAAATGTTCTTATTCGCCTTCTTACCTCATGTCTGTCAAATCTTCCAACAAAAGCAAAATAACAACTATCTGTCTCTGGTGGGACGTCAAAAACTCACAACAGACAAAGTGCTCGACGTCACGTACGAGTTTCGCAAGTTCGCTCTCTTCGCAAGCACCTTTCTTTCCTAGCCAAAATACGAAACTGAATGTGAAGACGAAAAAGTGAATTCAGTTCCACATCAAACAAGTGAACTCCACGTGCAATTCAGACTATCGCGTGCCAGCTGTTCGCCAGAATTTTTCACCCCCTTTTTTCCTCGAGCAGCGTTCATCGGCGCTTGCCTGGCAGGGCCTGGGGCTGGAATGTATATAAATGTCCTTTTTACCACAATACTTTCGATTTGTTTTCCTTTTTCATTGCACACTGCCAGCAATGCAATGATGCGCCGAGGCACTCAACAGTCACAGTGGTGGTGTTGAATCAACAACAATCTGTTGACGGCGGAGCAAAGAAAAACGAAACTTTCCCAGGGCGGGTGTCGAGTTTTCCATTCATGAGACAACCAACGCCATCGTATCGATACCCGCTATCGATATCAACTTTTCTCATTCGATTCAAAGGTTTTGTGGTAGAATAGGAAACTCCTCTGCGAAGAGGCAAAGAGAACCGGATCAAGCTGAGACGATGGAAGTGTACAAATATGCAAATATGTATTGAACTCACCTTCGTGTGCTATCAAGTGCTGATTGTTCGTTAGCAGTTAATATCAATGGTGATAGCTGTATATGGTACGTTTGAGATCTTGATTTGTACTTTATTGCTACACTGAAAGTTTATTTTCGTAAATTAGCTTTCACTCGTTTAGTAAACATGAATTTTGTACATAGAATGAATGTTTCGTATATTGTATGAAACATTCATATAGCGTAGTCGGGAGGTGAATTGCTATCATTACACATTTTTTGTTTAATGCACAAAATGGATCGCTGCTTCTCTTTTATCGTACTCATGCATGATGGTGTTTCAGCTGAGATGGACGGGAATAATTTATTTATCCCAAAATAAAAATTAAAGTGCTACCGAGAGTTATAATGTTTGCATTAAAAAAATGGACTTTTTTCGAATGGTGATAAAAAAAAACTAAGACAGATAATTGCTTTTGATAAATTTCCCATGGAAGGTAATTATTTAAGCTTACTTGCAAAAAAATTCAACGCCCTAGAGAGCGGCCTTCCGGCAGTTCACCGGAACATTCGCCATGGCGGACAAAAACATGTAGGCATGTTTTTGAGTTCTTTCTTCGTTTTATTTATCAATTCCTCCTCAGTTTTCGCGACAAAATTGTTGGAGTAGATCTTACGCTTCAGGTTGGCCCAGAAATTCTCAATGGGACGCAGCTGGGGACGGTGGGTGGGTTCGCCGACTTGGGTACCACATCGATATTCAGCCGCTCCATCTTCTCGAACGATCGCTTCGAATAGTGGGCCGACGCCAGATCCAGCTAGAATACCGCGTCATCGCCCTTATGGTGTTTCTTGATGAATGACTCAACTTCCGGCAGGCATTTCGTACTATAAATTTCCCCGTTCACGGCCAGTCCGGAGCGAAAGAAGAGCGGCTTTGACATCCCCTTCTCGCTGATTGTCAGCCACAGCAGCACCTTCTTGGGGAACTTGGTGTGTGAAATGAACTTCACCTCGGAGCTCACTTCCTTCGTCGGGGAAGTAAAATACGAAGTGCCCTGCCAGTCGTTCCCATCCAGGGTGAGATAGGTCTCGTCGTCCTTCACCACAGCCACGTCGTGATTCGCCGGGAAAATCGAGTTGACCATCTTATTCAGCCGCTGCCGCTGCGTCATTGCCTTCAGCTCCGAAATCAGTGGACGCGACTTCCGCTTCCTGACATGTATGTTCATGTTCGCAAGGTACATTTTCACTGTTTGGCAGGTTGAACCGACCTCCCGGCCAAGCGCACGCAGCGATGTAGCCACTTTTCCCTCGGTCTTCCTCTTCAGCATTCTTTGGAGCTTCTTGTCGCTCAATGTCGTCGGCCGTCCGGAACCGGGCTTTTTTTCGATGCTCTGATTGTTGTCTAATAATGCCAAGATGTTGTAGATGCCGGAACGGGCGTATCCGGCGTCCACAAAGCGCCACACGATGTCCATTTTCGACACGGCGGGGTGCCGTTCTTTGAACGCGCACACTTCTGAACGGAGTTGCTCCACTGTTTTTGCCATCACGGTTAGAGTTCGACTGATAGAACTGTCAAATTTTGTCTGCTGACTCATAGGCTACTATGATTGATGCTGCATGGGTAGTTTTGTCAGTGCGGGTGAAGGTAAACCCATGAAAAATCGTCAATTTTTGTCCATTTTTTTAATGCAATCGTTAACATCAGTATAATCATTCATCAAGTATCTTCTCGCGAGTCACCATGGCATAGTGAGACCAACCACGGATTCAATAACAACTTTTTCCGAAAAAAAAAATAGGATCGAATCCCATGTCAGAAACTTTAAATAACGCTGAACAACTCCACGTAGTTGCGCTTTTTTATTCAATAACATTTCTAGTGGATAAAGTAGATCTGTCAATCATTCATGCAACCACCAGAGAGACGTTTCTTTTTATTTTGTTACAACATATTCGTAGCTCTTGATATTGTTTTCAGGCAATGTACCAAATTTCAGTCTGTGACAACAAATGTTTCGTGGTTTTGACAGTTGCGCGTGTGGCATTAATAAGAAAGGCTGTATAAAAACTATCAATCAGTTTCGTTGCAGAAAACAACGAATCAATTCGTTTGTTCTACCTTAGATTTCGTAATACAAACTAAAACCATTTTCAGTGTACGTAACGGCGAAGAATGCGGAAATAAGTTTGTGGGAAATGTCCAGTTGAAAATATTTCAATAAAGACACCTCGACAGTTTATTGGATTAGAACCACTCACTTCTTTTTATGGCGAACGTATCAAACAAATCGTGAGGATTTCTTTCAAATGCTACCGACACATTTGTCTATACAGATCTCCGGCTTAATCAGTCAAAACAAAAAGAGGAGAGCAACACAAAACACAATAATCGCAAAAATTCGGATGAAGTGACTGAATGTGTTCTTGCTCGCACCGAATGTTGGCTCTTCTGAACATTCAGTTTTGCACCGAATCGGTGAATGACAAGATGGATGTTGGATAAATTCACGGGATACTGCTTATTGAATTTGAATTGTTCGCACACTGGTCGCAGCTCTATCTCAAAACCATTTCATTCTCCTTTTCATTTTCTTACGGAAATTTGAGTCATTCGTCGTGCAAAGTTGCGAATTCAGGCAAGTACCCGCAGTTTGTAGAGCGTACTCTTCCTGATAAATCTTTCGATTCCAGCCTTTTTTCTCCAGCTGATGCTTCCACTAGACCGCCGTTATTAACGCCCGCCAGCCTGCTACATACCTGTCATCTCGCCCATGCTCGTCATCAACACACATCGACCGTCACTTCAACCGGTCTGGGTCGCACGTCACAAAGCAGTATGTAAGCCCTGGACCATCCTAGCTCAGCTGTGCCCACTGTCGGTCTCAACGATGTTCTAATTGGTAGTTCCAGTCGTCAAAGTCGTTCCGGCCCTGGGTCTAGCGATGGGGACAGGGCTCTCCAAGCTGCCATCTATGGATAGTATGCTTCATCTAATGACGTTGCTCGGGCTGATGCTGCATCATCTTTCAGAACGCTGCCTGCCGAATCCTCTGCCGCTGCTTTCAATGAGGGGAAAGCCCTTCTGTACTACCAGAACGTAGGGGGTATCAACAGTGCGCTCGCCGAGTGCCAGTTGGCTTGCAGTGACACATGCTACGATGTCTACGCCTTCACTGAAACCTGGCTTAATATAAACAAACACATTACCGAAACAACTGTTCGACGACTCGTATTATGTCTACCGGCAAGACCGATCGTCGCACAATAGTAGCAAGAAATCTGGTGGTGGAGTTCTTCTTGCCGTGCACTCAAAATTCAAATCTCGACTTCTGAAGCCTCCAGAAGACTCAACGGTTGAACATCTTTGGGTGGTGACATCCACTAAAACCGGGACTCTGTTTATCTGTGTGGTCTATATTTCCCCTGATCGTGTTAGCGACAGCAGCCTTAGCCTTAGTCAATTGGAACACGACCCTTGCAAACGGGAATGCAAATTTTGCTGCTTCGACCATGTGTGGTATTTTGCTGTACGCCGTTGATAAATTTGTGCCTAAGAAACTCAACCGTAAGCCTCCTAAGTCTGCTTGGTCTAATTCCGACCTCAAACATTTGAAACGAGTTAATAGGGCTGCTCTGAGGAAACACAGCAAATATCGCACCGATTCCTGGAGGACAAACTACACACGCGCCAATGACGATTACAAACACCTCAATAACAGCTTGTACAACTCTCATCAGCCTCAATTGCAGAGTCATCTCAAAACGAAACCGAAGCGCTTTTGGCGGTTCTTCAATGAACAACGAAAGGAAACCGGTTTACCTTCCACCATGACTGACGGCACTCACGAAGCTGACTCTGTCGCGGATATTGCCAACTTGTTCCGTACGCAGTTCAGCAGTGTCTTCTGCGACAAAATGCTGGATGCCGAGGGCTTCGAAGTGGCTACTAGCAATGTTCCCCGCTTGTCTGTATTTGGCTCTGCACTCACTATCCATAGTGATATGGTGATTTTAGCAGGGAAGCAGATGAAAAGCTCAACTGGATGCGGTCCTGATGGTATTCCTTCAATTGTCCTGAAGCGTTGCCTTAACACACTGGCTGTGCCCCTGGCTATGATCTTCAATTTGTCATTAACTTCCGGTGTGTTTCCTGAATGCTGGAAAAAGTCGTTTGTTCTCCCAATACACAAAAAGGGATGCAAACGATCCGTCACCAACTATCGTGGGATTGCTGCAATAAGTGCTGTATCCAAGCTATTCGAACTAATTGTTCTTCAAAGGCTGGTCCATGACTATTCACATACTATTTTTCCTGAACAACACGGTTTTATGCCCAAGCGCTCGACGGCGACCGACCTCACCGTATTTACATCGTTCGTTATCCGCGAAATGGAACGCGGTCATCAAGTAGACGCCATATACACAGATCTCTCAGCGGCCTTCGATAAAATGAACCATCAGATTGCTACCATCCCCGGCACAGTTCAGCACAAGGGGATGATGATGATGATTATGATGAAATATTACCATCTATTGTACAAGGTAACTCTCCATAGCAGCGGAATAAAGACTGTACTCGGAAAAATGAGACACACAAAAATGATCACCAAAAATTCATTTTACATCGTATACTTCTCAAATTTTCAGGGATTAAATAACTATATATTAGCTATGTTTTGTTTTTATTTATTGTATTTCCTCCTCCAAGCTGAATGCTCGTACATTTCTCTTAACACTGCTCATGAGATCTTGGGCGAGGCTTTGTCCATCTTCCTTACACAATTTCTCCAAGTTTTTCTTCAAAGCTTCAGCGGTTTTGAAGGTTTTTCCGCTTTTCTTCGACTTCTTCTTCATTGTCGCCCAAAACTTTTCGATCGGACGAAGTTCTGGTGTATTTGGTGGGTTCGCCTCCTTCGGGACCACATTAACGCCCTTCGCTTCGTACCAATCCATTCCAGGCTTGGTATAATGGCACGAAACGAGATCCGGCCAGAACAGCGTGGGACCACGGTGAGAGCGGAGGAAGAGCAGCAAGCGCTTCTGCAAGCATTCCTTTAGATAAATCTGCCCGTTTATGGTGCCGGTTGTAACGAACGGCTTGCTGTATCATCCGCACTCGTAGATCGCCTGCCACAACAGGTACTTCTTCGCGAATTTGTTCATCTATCTCTTCCGGAACTTTTCCGGAACCTCCATGCGGGACGTACCGACAAAAAACTCGAGGCCGGGGATTTGTTTCTTGTCCGCCTTGATATATGTCCATGACGAGACAGCCTGGCTTGTCCAGCCACTCACGGTACAGCTTCCGCGCACGCAATTTGGACACCGTGTTTTGCTTGTCAGTCCGGTTTGGCGCCTTCCTGACCTTAAAAACACGTAGCTCAGCCCGCTTCATGGTCTGCTGGACGAACCACTTCGACGAATTGACCTTTTTGGCCACGTCTCGGGTGGAAAGGTTCAGGTTATTCTTAAAGTACTGCCTTATCTTCCGCGCCTTCTCTGGGTATTCCGTTTTCGGTTTTCGGCCGCTTCCAGCCGCTCGATGGTCTTCGTCTCCTGGAACATCTTCACAACGCGGGACACGGTGACCAGGATTATCGATCACCGCGCCCAAGATTTGCTGGCGTAGCTCTTCTTGTTTCGAATGCATCTTGAAAACTGCTTGACAGATCGCGATAATTTTGCACTCAAAAACATAACACTCCAAACTAGTATTAATCAAAATTTCATTAATTCTTATTCACGCGATAAAAAGTTACACTCAAAACAAAGTGTCGCATTTTTTCCGAGTCCAATCTTTAGCATTCAAAAAACCTTGCACTTAAGCGTAACACTCTAGTTATTCAAAATTTTGAAATGACACCCGGTATAGAAAAGAGAAACGTAGCCCTACGTTAAAAACATTATTTAATAATATAGATAAATGTGATACTCAACACAACTGCAAGTAGATTTATATGGATTTGGTTCTAAAAGCTGTTGCTCGCATTTTCTTATTAACTCCTTTCATAACTCTTTGCACGGTGTCCTTGTCAATTTTCTTCGAAGCAATAAGCTACTTAGAATGAAATTCTTGCATCGTTGACACCTTTTGACAAGCTTTTTAAGGTTCTCTTCATCTTTCAGTATGTTTGAATCAGACGGAATTGTGGAAAATTTGGTGTATTACCATCATTAAGTACGTGAATAACGTTGTTTTGTTCATAGAAAGCGATTGTATCTTTAACGTAATGGCAACTGACCAAATATGGCCAGAACAAGGATTGAGTCTAATGCAACAGCCCGTGTTGCCTTCTTTGAGTTTGCTTGTAAAGCAGCAAGGACACTTTTCTCCAAGTTCGCTATCAATTTGACGATTTTGAAATTTGGGATTTTCCAAATATTTGTGCAATATAGATTTCTAGCGTGCTAACTCACATGGCACCATCTTGATCATTTTATGCGCTTTTGAAAACAATGTGTGTGACTTACGTTTTTCTATGTATTGGGCATGTATTGTCCGGATTTTGGTGTCACCGGCCTTATGCTGAGCTTTGAAACAAAATTTGGTGGCATAATAACCATGATACCACCATGGTGGCATGATTTGAAAAAAAATCACATTCAATCTATTGAAAAATCATTCTTCAAATCTTGGCTCTTATAATTCAGAGTTCAGAGCAGTACAGTCAAAACTAGTTTGTATACAAACACTGATTACACATGTCGCAAATATTCTGCCTGCTTTGGTTGCTCACTGTTCGACCATCACAGATGACTTTTGACTGCTTGCAGATAACTGTTAACCATTCGAAGCCAGATAAACTGTACAGGTTTGTGCAGAAAAAACTGGTTAGTCTAATCGCAGCTTATGTTAAGAGCCGAGATCAAGTATCATCTGTCGATCTTTATTATATTTACTATTTTGTTAAACAATCAAAATCATTACGTATGATTCATATCAATTAGGGAAATATTGACTTCGGCAATGTTGACTCTTGTTGGCAGCCAATTGTCAATCCTTTAGGCTTATACATTGTTCCATCAAAGCACTTCACTGAATATATGTATATATTAATGATTGGTTATTAAGTTATTTGATAGTCATTGGTTATGAACATTTTAAATAGTGGGAATGGCTCATTTTTCTTCAGATGAACCACATACACTAAAATATGCTGTTGTTTTCATTGCCTATAACAGAGCAATTTTTCACACACAATTCAAATGGAACAATAGCCGAATAAAAAAGAAGCTGCCGACAATAGTTGCACTCAATTGAGAAGTTTGGCAAATTATAAAATCACATTCAAGCCGCTCTGGATAATTCTGTCAATACAAATCCATAGATACAGGAGCAAATAGCAAATAAAAGTTGAAGAGATGCCAAAAATGCGCCACCCCTAAATTGCAATTTTTGCAATCATATCTTAATTAAAGAAATGGGCATCTTTCATGTAAATTTAGGCCAGATATCGCTGAAATTAGTTGTGTTGTATGGCAGATTGCAAACAATTTTGTGCTGCATGTAATTTTGCAAACAATTACGTTGTTTACGCTTGCTTTGGATTGCAATTAAACGAGGGGAAATTTTACACGCCTGTTAAAAATCATAAAAAATTTTCTGTGTATGTAGTCGATTGAGTAGAAATTTTGTTCCAGGTTTTCCAATGAAACACACAAAAATACAAAAATATTTAGATTTTCAGATTTTTAGATTTTTAAATTTTTAGATTTTTAGATTCTTAGATTTTTAGATTTTTAGATTTTTAGATTTTTAGATTTTTAGATTTTTAGATTTTTAGATTTTTAGATTTTTAGATTTTTAGATTTTTAGATTTTTAGATTTTTAGATTTTTAGATTTTTAGATTTTTAGATTTTTAGATTTTTAGATTTTTAGATTTTTAGATTTTTAGATTTTTAGATTTTTAGATTTTTAGATTTTTAGATTTTTAGATTTTTAGATTTTTAGATTTTTAGATTTTTAGATTTTTAGATTTTTAGATTTTTAGATTTTTAGATTTTTAGATTTTTAGATTTTTAGATTTTTAGATTTTTAGATTTTTAGATTTTTAGATTTTTAGATTTTTAGATTTTTAGATTTTTAGATTTTTAGATTTTTAGATTTTTAGATTTTTAGATTTTTAGATTTTTAGATTTTTAGATTTTTAGATTTTTAGATTTTTAGATTTTTAGATTTTTAGATTTTTAGATTTTTAGATTTTTAGATTTTTTTTTAGATTTTTAGATTTTTAGATTTTTAGATTTTTAGATTTTTAGATTTTTAGATTTTTAGATTTTTAGATTTTTAGATTTTTAGATTTTTAGATTTTTAGATTTTTAGATTTTTAGATTTTTAGATTTTTAGATTTTTAGATTTTTAGATTTTTAGATTTTTAGATTTTTAGATTTTTAGATTTTTAGATTTTTAGATTTTTAGATTTTTAGATTTTTAGATTTTTAGATTTTTAGATTTTTAGATTTTTAGATTTTTAGATTTTTAGATTTTTAGATTTTTAGATTTTTAGATTTTTAGATTTTTAGATTTTTAGATTTTTAGATTTTTAGATTTTTAGATTTTTAGATTTTTAGATTTTTAGATTTTTAGATTTTTAGATTTTTAGATTTTTAGATTTTTAGATTTTTAGATTTTTAGATTTTTAGATTTTTAGATTTTTAGATTTTTAGATTTTTAGATTTTTAGATTTTTAGATTTTTTTTTAGATTTTTAGATTTTTAGATTTTTAGATTTTTAGATTTTTAGATTTTTAGATTTTTAGATTTTTAGATTTTTAGATTTTTTTTTAGATTTTTAGATTTTTAGATTTTTAGATTTTTAGATTTTTAGATTTTTAGATTTTTAGATTTTTGAATTTTTAGATTTTTAGATTTTTAGATTTTTAGATTTTTAGAATTATTTTATTGCAATTGAAATATGTTTCGCTAGCATCATCCATTGCGCTTTTTATATTACAATAGTGATCTATTCTACGGTACAGAAAAAATCAGGGTACAATATTAACAAAATGTCTAATCAGAATTTTATAATCTACTTTTCTGTTGTATATCATCATTCGATAATTTATTATAAATAGATTCCCCGTGAAATCGTATTCGATGTCTTTCAGCGCTGAAAACTTGACTCGCCACCTTCGTGAAGATCTAAACTAAACTATTTTCGTACACGACAATTACGAAATGTGCAGAGCGTCTCTTGGCAATTGAACTGTTGGTTAAGAATTGAAGTTTTGGTTAAGTCTAGTAATAAAGACATAAGCAGAATTCCCCGTCGACTTGTTATGAACAAATTCTATATTGTTAAATCTCATATCTTTGTACACACACACATACAGAAACACACATACACACGTCAATTCATCGACCTGAGTCATATAACACTATGGATAGCCGCGGATATCTGTCAAAACATAAGACTTGGAGTGATCCTATAGTCTTTACAGTACACGAGAAAGCCAAACAGATAAAAAGGATAAGCAGAAGGAAATGTTGAGGGGATAATTTATGCCCGTGCCGATCCACGCCGCCACTGCCGCCTTCAAGGACGACCGCCGCTGCCTTTTGAAAATACCATACACGCCGCCGCCGATTCAAAATAGACCGGTGCACAGGTCTACTATGCTGGCCTATGGCCTATGCACGATGTCATATGGTATTGCTCGCGGTCATAGGATAAAGAAGAGAACAGGAGAAAGAAGAGAAATCATTAGTAATGGGTAACATGCTATGCGCATGTGAGATTTTCATAGTGATATTCAAACAACGGCCGTTCAGAATGGTTCGACGGATGCATATTAGAGATCATTCCTCCTGAGTTTCCCCTCATTTACTCAATTCCATCACGTTTGGTAATAGAAGACAAGAAACATTTCACAACGTGCAACATTGGGGAATATCAGGGCAATGATCCCCCATCGCATCTTCAAGTGATCATTACAAGCTGTCCATTTGGTTCACGTACTTTTGAACGTTGATGTTGCAGCCTGTTCACACGTAAAATCTACCGCGACCAATTCGACAGAACGCGCCATACCCCTTTCTGAACCGGAGGGCAGGGTACGATCGAAAATCTGGGTGACATGTATATATATCAAATCCCATCGAGGGATACAAACAATAAGCAGAATGGCTTTTTGTAAGATGCCCTACATGATCACCGGTTTTTCCCAGTCCAAAGAATGTTTAAGGAGGAGGAACAGGCAACTTCTTCCGACTGTCGACGTGAGGAGATTTTGTGAGCCTACCCGAAAACCCTCTTTAGCAAGGAAGGAAACACGCTTAAAAACCGCTCTAGGATCGTGGCAGGATTCGGAAGTACCAATGATCGACAAGATACAGACAATTTTATTGATAATGGATAATGGATAATGGATTTTTTTTTTAAATTAATAAAAAATGTACGTACGTTACGTTTTTATTATATGATTGACTAATAAAAAATGTAGAGTATGATCTTTTTTTTGTTGGGGCGTAGAACCACTGCGTACTCTGAATTGAACTTTTGTGGAATAAGTATGATCTTACACAGATATATAAATAAAACTTAAAGAAAATATTTGAGACAATCTATTTTGATTTTGATTTTTTTTTAAATAAGCTTTAATTGTGGAAGAAATTTGAGTAAACGGTACTTTCGGGGAGTCAGTACATTTGGGTTAAGTTTTTCGAGAAAACGGTACATTCGGAAAAACTTCATTCAGAGAAAGTGTTTTCGGGGAAAAATCGAACAACCGTCCTTTCCCATATGGTTGCAACTTGTTATCAAACATTAGACCCGAAATTCGCAATCACGTTCCTATAAATTCACAAAAGTATACGTTCTGATAAAAACGATCACATCAGCTCATTTTTATTATAAGTTTTTCATATACTTGTGCTAGTAATACCCTTGAAGGTTCTATCAGTTTACGATTATGCTTCCTTTTTCACGTATAAAAGCCCAATGAAACAACATTCACAACAACAACCTGGTAAGTACATTTTGTCCCCTTCGCAAACAACCACTGTGCAGCCAGCAGGATCCTAATTTTCCGTGAAAGGAAAGTGAAATTTTCCCGAACGATCCAACGGACGGTAGACAGGCAAGGGTGAAAAATCATAAAAGAGATACCGAGCGTCAACCGTGCAGGTGTTGGAATAAGATTAACGAAACAGACAAGCGGAGAATTGTTGGGGCAGGGCTGGGACCGCGTGTCTGTTCGATACAGCCAACCTTCAGCACCCGCAGTAACTGGGCCGACGGGGTGGCAGGATGCGCATTGCCAGATGCGCTTGGTCTCCACTCTCGCACGGTCAATGATGATGGAAAATCTTCTTAAATTTAAGAAATTATTTCAACTTTCTTGGAAAAACCAAGTGGTGCAAGGAGAGGCTTTTGTGGAAGTTTTATGACGAGAGTTTAGTTTGACTTAACGTTGACGCTCGATTGAGCATGGGAAAACAACATCCTGGCTCGGTTGGACGATGAAATTCCTTTGGCGACCACCAGACGGCAGCAGTGACGACGCTGTCAAACGGAGCACCTACTACAGAGTCAAAGAGCTGCTGGGACATGCTGATTTATTCAAACCGTGTCCATTCAGTTGGTTACATCGCTTGGCGCGCTTCGGTCTTGAATCTTGGAACGCTCCAAAGCCACCTCTTGGGTTGGTTTGGCGAAAACTAATCTACAAGTGGCTTCTACCAGTTGGACATTCGTCGTCCTCGGAGATGATGCTCTAGTGGCGTGCGTTTCGTAGCAGACGTCTGTGACGTCATCGTTTGGCGCGCGTAGTTTACGTATTCCACTCGCGTGTGTTTGTTGCGTGTTTGATTCGTGTGTACCTCCCTCCCCCGAAAAAAAACAGCCAGTTAGTGATACAAACAACACCGCAGTTGGGCATTCCGTACCATCGTAGTCCGAATCCGTGCAGGAACGGACGGGCACGTATGCCGAAAACGCTGAATGAGGGTGAAAATGTGAATCGAATCTGTAAACAGTGTGGCATGGCAATGGTAATCACTCAGTCAGTCAGTCAGTCAGCCAATGGAGCAGTGGGTGAAATTTGATATGGGCGACAATCGATTTACTTTGGCGAAAAATTGCTTAGCTGCTAGAGATGGTTTCTCTAGGTAAATAAGCTTTTGAATGATTTCTTGAAACACTAATGGGATATTAGCGTGTTGAAAGGCCGAATGTTAGTTCAGTGATCAGAACCTGTTGAATGTGCTTCAGCATGGCCGAGTGACAGCTAAGTGCCAAATGTGTTTTAATGTTCAAAATATACGTGAAGAAAGTGGTTTGAGTGATCTGTTGCGATTAGTGCTAAATGTTTTGAATAGGGAAGAATAAGTGAAACCAGATTCCTGAAAGCAAATTTTATGGCGTGAGTTTCATGTTAATGTTCGTTCGAATTTGAAGAGTTATGAAATATTTCCTCAGTTATTATACGTGGCAGTTTCTACGTAAGTAAGAGTGTTTTTTTTTTTAATGTTTACCATTTTTAATATTAAACAGAACAACAACAATAACAACCAGAAAATACAAGTTTTCCAAAGCAGCACTATTTAATCTAATTACAACCAAGCTAGTTTTTGCAAGCATCCCGGAAAATGATTGACACATGTTCGTTTTTTTTTTTCTATCTAGGGAAGATGTACCTATATTAATCTCATCACTTTGCAATTCATCCTACTTGAAATAAAACGATGTTTGTTGTAGTTATTTAACGCTGGCAAACATTATTAGAAAACGAAACCGATCCTTCAACTGCCCAATTGTTTGATTCATCGTAGGATGAATATAGGAACAATGAGATTAATATGGGGGCAGTTTCCCTATTTGGTGTATTCTCGTCCTCATGATGGTGAAAGCAGAGAGAAGGACGAAATTCACAAAACTTTTGTGTTTGGTCAAACTAGGCTTCAATCGCACAGAAATATTGTATTGAACTGTGTTTTGAATAATGTATTTTACGTTGTTTATAAATCCATCCCATTTAAAATAACCAGTGGAAAACGTTCGAATCGGTGGCCTCATAAACTCTTCCATTTTATTATGTCCACTCGTCAGAACGCGTCAACAAGAATCATAGGGGTGCTTTTCAGAAATCTTAATTATCGATGAGCTTTGGCGTACACCATGGACAGACACGTGCCGAAAATCATCCACCAGAAAGATACGCAACATCCATGGCAGACTATGGAACTCCGTAGATTGAAGTCTATCAAAAGAGCAGCACTAAGAAAATTCACGAGGTACCGAACAGTTCAACTAAAATGCCATTACGTTCGACTTAACCACCAATACAAGCGGATCAGTCGGCAAAGTTATTCGCGATATCAACATGGGATTCAGCACAGAATGAAGTTGAACCCTAAATCGTTTTGGAACTATGTAAACGAGCAGCGAAAGGAGTTCGGTCTTCCATCGTCCATGGTGTTTGATGGTGAAGTTGCTTCATCGACTCAGGAGATCTGCCGACTCTTCTCTCAAAAATTCTTCAAAGTTTTCACCGATGAGAGCCTAACCGAAGAACTCGTTAATCTCGCTGCAAGCAACGTCCCTATGCACGGTGACACTTTGGGCGATATAGACTTCAACGATACGACTATTTCAAGAGCCGCATCCAAACTGAAATCTTCCTGTCGTCCTGGGCCCGATGGAATCCCGTCAATCTTTCTCAAGAAGAATATCGACTCCTTATTGACACCGCTCGGCCATATTTTCCAATTGTCAGTACGCAGTAGTACTTTTCCTTCATGATGGAAATCTGCTCACATGTTTCCCGTTCATAAAAAAGGTAGCAAGCGAGACGTCAACAACTATCGCGGAATTACCTCACTGAGCGCGTTATCGAAGCTATTTGAACTTGTCATGGTTGACCCGTTACTTTCTCACTGCAAGCATTTTTTGAGCGATCATCAGCATGGCTTCATGGCAGGTCGTTCCACTACTACCAATTTGCTCTGTCTCACGTCGTATGTAACTGATAGCATGAATGACCGAGCTCAAACAGATGTGATTTATACTGATTTGTCAGCTGCCTTCGACAAACTGAACCATGCTATTGCTATTGCTAAGCTAAGCCGACTCGGGATCAATGGCATTCTATTACAATGGTTTCAATCATATCTTACTGGTCGCCAACTCATGGTTGCTATAGGTGACTGCCGTTCCGATACTTATCCAGCGACATCGGGAATACCTCAGGGTAGCCATCTTGGACCGCTGATCTTCTTGCTCTACTTCAACGATGTTAACCTTGTCATTGTGGGACCTCGACTATCATATGCTGATGATCTCAAACTCTACCTCCGTATCTGTTCCATTGCCGATTGTCACATTCTTCAGCGTCAGCTACATGCCTTCGCAGACTGGTGCATCGTTAATCGAATGGAAGTGAATCCTACTAAATGCTCAGTTATTTCCTTTTCTCGAAAAAAAGGACCCGATCATCTTCAACTATAATCTGTCAGGGATAGACATTGAACGGGTGAGCCACGTGAAGGATTTAGGCGTAAGTTTGGACTCGCGACTTACTTACAAGCAGCATATTTCATATGTGGTCGATAAAGCATCTAGAACGTTAGGTTTTATCTTTAGAATCACCAAAAATTTTACCGATATTTATTGCCTGAAGTCATTATACTCCTCGTTGGTCCGATCAGTTCTTGAATATTGCTCTGCAGTTTGGAATCCAAGCTACAACAATGGGGCTGAAAGAGTCGAATCCGTCCAACGCCGATTCCTGCGTTTTGCGCTTCGGTTATTACCTTGGAGAGATCCTTTCCGTTTGCCTAGCTACGAGGATCGATGCCAACTGATTCATCTGGAGCCACTTTCGACACGAAGAGACACTGCCAGAGCTTTATTTATTGCCGATACCTTGCAGGGAAGAGTGGATTGCCCAACCATACTCGAGCAAATCAACCTAAATGTACGACCGCGTGCATTAAGGAATAATTCGATGCTGAGTCTACCTTTTCGTCGTACAAACCACGGAATGAATGGAGCAATCAACGGACTTCAAAGAGTCTTCAACAGAGTAGCCTCAGCATTCGATTTCAATGCACCACGTCAGACACTTCGGCGCAGATTTAGTCAGATTTACTCCGGCACAGTTAATCGTTAATAACAGTTTTATGTTTTTAAGTTATAATTATTGACTTGTATTTTAGATTTTATATTAGTATAACACCATTGGGGCTGATTGAAGCCTGTTGGTTGATTCAATAAAATAAAAAAAATAAATGAGCTCAAAAAAAATTGAACCTCTCGTGTGTCGTGCAAAAATAAAAAATTTTTTTTTTGGGGGAGAGGAAACCTTTTTTTTGGGGAGAGACAATAATGAGTAATTTAGATCTCGTTTTCTTTTATATAAAAAAAAAAAAAAAAATAAAAAAAAAAAAAAAAACAAAAAAAAAAAAAAAAAAAAAAAATAAAAATAAATATTCTCTTCCACTGCCGGGGGAAGAGGAAAGAACAAAAAAAAAAAACAACACACTGCGGGGGAGAAGAAAAAAAAGAAGGGAAAAAATTAAGAAAATTAATAAAAAAAAATAAATTCCTAATCATAATTTTTAGGTGGTGGTAAAGGGGGGGGGGGGGGGGGGGGGGGGGGGGGGTGTCCAATTAAAATAATAAATAAAAAAGATAGATTTACCTATTTGGAAAACAAAAATGATGATTTTGAATCACTAGTCTTGCGCCTGATAATTAATAATAAAGGATAACGATATAAAGGTTGTACGGAATCAAATCGCACCACTTTTAAATGGCTGTAACTTTTTATCCGTTGGGTATTTTCTATTGAATTTTTGGGTGGAATTAGTTCAATGTGTATTTGTTTACGCTGTGTAAGTTTCATTAGCAGATTTGCAATTGTTTCGAAGATGAAGTCGGAAGAACAGCAGCGGCGCCAAGAAAAATTTCGCACGTACCTCGAAAATCCGGATCTTTCTCATCGTGCCATCAGCAGGAAGCTGGAAATGGTACATTCTAAGGTGACTCGTGTTCTAAATCGGTACCACGAACGTTTGACCATCGATCGGAATGAAAAACGTGCCAAAAATGGATCTCCGTGTAGTGTTAAGGATCACAAGCGGGTAGTTCAAGCTATCAAGAGGAATCCCAACAGTTCAGTTCGAGATGTGGCGAAGAAACTGAACCTAACCAAAACTTTCATGCAAGATTCGAAAAAACGTGAAGGACTACACACGTTCAAAGTCCAAAAGGCGCCTAATTGCGATGAACGGCAGAATACGGTAGGTAAAACACGTGCGCGGAAGCCCTACACACAGACGTTGACGAAACCACATTGCCTCATTATGGATGATGAGACGTATGTAAAAGCAGACTTCCGGCAGCTTCCGGGCTCCAGTTTTTCACTTTTCATCATAAATTCGATGTTCCTGAGGACGTTAGAATGCAGAAGATGTCAAAGTTTGCCAAAAAATATATGATTTGGCAAGCAATTTGCTCGTGTAGAAAGCGAAACACCCCATTCGTGACAACTGGAACGGTCAATGGGCAGGTGTACCTAAAGGAATGCCCCCAAAAGCGTCTACTTACTTTTCTGAGGTCACACGAAGATCCTACGATTTTCTGGCCGGATTTAGACTCGTGCCATTACTCGAAAGAGGTTTTGGAGTGGTAGAAGGCTAAGGTGATCAATTTCATGCCGAAGCATCTCAACCCCCCCGAACGCACCGGAACTGCGGCCAATTGAAAAGTACTGGACCATCATGAAGCATGCACTTCGGAAGCATCCTAAGGAAGTGAAATCGGAGGAAGATATGAAGAAAAAATGGATTGCCACGCAAAAAAAAATTGGTCCAAATGTTGTACAGGACCTTATGAATAGTGTCAAGAAGAAGGTTCGGGCATTTTAATATGGAATTGAAATTAAATAAAACAAACATGGGAAAATATTTATTACATGTTTTATTTTACTCCCTGAAAGTTTGAAGATGATTGGTTGAACGGGCGAATTTTGCCGAATGTTTGTGTGTGTCGCAATCTGATTCCGTACACCCTCTATCCTATCGTGCGTTTTTCGAGACGCCCTCATGGTAATCATTTTTATATATGGCCCATAAAACCAAAGTTCAAATTACAATTAAGTATATGGACATTATATCGAAAAGACCATCCAGCTGGAGCAATTAGGAAAAATGGGTCACTACAATGGACGTAGAAAAGGAATTGGATGAAATATGAATATTTTCAAAGCACATTTTAACATGATAAGACTAATTGAAAAACTTGGAAAAGTTAAACTAGCATGAGCCATTTAATATCTAAACGTACTCATATTACTCATCATGTTTTGACCACTCTGTTGACAAACCTAAACGGCTTTTTTAAAGGTTTGTTTCGCGATTGAAAATAACCGTGGCATGTGCAAGTGTTAGTGTTGTTAGTTTGATTTTTATTTTGCTGTCTTCGAATGCCGCGGGAACAGCCGACACAGGTGTTTATTGATATGGATGTTAGAGAAATTCTTGATGTTGAGGAGGTCCTCCTCGATACTCGATTCCCTTGGTCATGGGGATCCCGCCGATATCTACGATGATGATTATGAGGACGGTATCGACGTTCCTCTGCTATCTGTGTCTGCTGCTGCTTCTAAATCCTACAATGATGACAGCAAAAATTAGTAAAAGGAGTTTAATACTCCCCCTACAGTCGTTGATGTTAAAAGTTTGGGTGAGTTAAATCTGAAAGGCTCTGGTACAGTGAAAGACTGTAAAACACTGGAGAGTCCTAGAATACTGAAGGACCTTGAAACAACGAAAGACCTTGGAGCACCAAAAGGCTCTGGAGTTCCTAGAGGATCTGGAACACCGACAGGCTGTGGAACTCCAACTTTCTCCTGGACACCCAAGGGATTATTGAAGGGCCCTGGAACCTCAAAGGGCTCTAGAACTTCAAAGGGCCCTGGCACTTCAGTGGATCCTGGAACTTCAATGGGCCCTGGAACTTCAATGTTCCCTGGAATTTCTATGGGCTATGGATTTTCTATGGGCTCTGACGCTTCAATGCGCACTGTAACCTCAATAGTCACTGGAACAGCCCGGGAACTTCAAAGGGCCTAGAGACAATGACGGGAGAAGCCATTCAAAAAGATAAAAAGGCTAAAGGCCTCAATGGCGCTGCTATGAAAAAAAGGATGGAGTACTTTATTGCTTAGGGTAATACCCTTAAAGAGACGCGTGTATTTGCTGAGAAGCCTTTTAGAATGCCTAAATCTGATCCCAACAAGCGCCGCAGAACCGGGGAGCTGAACAAATCTAATTCAAGCGACACCAATCTACCAAAGAGGGTTGCTCTTCAAACAGAAAGAGGAAATGCATCTAATGCAAAGTTGTTAGCACTTTAGACTTGAAAGAGGAGAATGCAGGAAAATGCAGGAGAAAAGGAGATGCAGGAGAATAGTCAACTCCACAGAGGCTTGAAAATGTCTCCCATAAACCCCTCTTACAACGAAGTCTTAAATTCCATAAGGATTGAAAATTTGCATGAAGGTTTTCCAAACAAAGAACTGCACACGGAACAATTCCACGCTACTCAAACGGCAATGTTGTAGAATGTAGCCGAGCAAAAAATGAAAAAATCAAGCCTAAGTTCGGGAACTGCTTTTTTAGGCCTGAACACATGATACTTGTCTGCAAAAATCAGAACACTGAGGACTGGTTAAAGGCGATAATCCTCAGCATTAAGCCATGGGAAGATGCTTACCTCATACACCCAAAAGTTGAAATGGTTGCTAAAAAATGAAATTTCAGTTTTAGCAATCATATCTTGAGAAATCCACATGAATCAGAAACAGAAATTTTGCCTATCTTGATCCACAAAGCGTTTTACGGTTTTAACGAAGCCATGCAAGTGTGTGCAAGCGGCTGATAGCACACAGATTCCTACACGCATAAAAAAACCGCAGTAGAAACTACCATTTCGAGGGTTAAATTAAGCGCAAACACCAACAATATTCACCTGACTGTAAATGCGTTTGATTTTACCATGCCTGCGATTAGATCGACCATGGTGCGGTTGATATCAATATTAGGTCTGTCAAATATACCACAAATGATGAAGGTTTTACCATAAACGTAGTAAATTTGACTGAAATTTCATGGTAGTTTTAAAGATAGGCATTATTTACTCAAGTATTTGAAATTTTACAAACAAAAGATGAATATCGGTGTTTGAAAAATTCGGTGTTGGAATTTTTTTTAAAAATGTTGCGTTCCGGTAAGCATCAAGAAATTTCCTACGTTTGATTTTCGAAAAGGATATTCCGAAGTAACATTCTCTGCATACTCCAATTAGTACAGTTATGAATAGTTATTCTGTTGTTTTAACGATTCGCGTTGGATAGAGTTTTACTTCTAGGAAAAAATAAATTTTGAGAAACTGTGAAAGTGAGAATAAGTACGATGCCTAATCGTTTTGAGGCCAAACGTATGCGCAAATTTCGGAAGTGCGTTAATATCGAACAAATGGAAAATCCTCCGACCATGTACCGATGCCGAGTGAACTCGTGATTATCAGGCAAATCTTAAACGTTGCCAACAACTGGTTGCGATGCTGGAAAAGGGCCTTCAACTTGAGGCTGTATCATCATTTAAACCTTTCTGTAGAGGGTATAATAGAATTTCCTAATTTTCATAATACATACTAACATACAGGATCCTCCCTTAGTTCAGACGGTAAAGGCGCGGCTACAAAGCAACACCATGCTGGAAGGGGCTGGGTTTGATTCCCGGTCTGGTCTAGAAATTTTTCGTTCAGGAAAATTTATTGACTCCCCTGGACATTTAGGGTATGATTTTACTTGCCACACAATCATACTAATGCAAAAATGGTACCTGGCATCGAAAGCTCTCAATTAATAAATGTGAAAGTGCATTTAGAATACTAAGTTGAGAGCAAGCAATAAGCTAATTGCAAAAGCAATAAGCTTGAAACGCTAAGAAAGTTAAAGAAGAAGACTAACATACTTACTCATTTATGCTTACCCAACGTCCGATTAGAACAGTACTTGCGTTGCAACATAGTTTGAAATAAACATTTAATTTTCTGCATTGTCTAATGCGTATAAGGGAGGGTCAAAGGGGGGGGGGGGGGGGGGGGGGGGGGGGTGTTTGTGTGGGGGTAAGGGAATGATAGATTTGACACGAATTCGTGGAATATTTCATTTCAATGTAAACCTGCTATCACTGAAATCAGGTCTGTTGTATGAAAAATTGCAAACAATTTCTTTTTTTACGCTTGTTTAGACTTTCAATGGAACAACTAAAAATTTTACGCGTCTGCTAAAATTCATTATTATTTTTGCTGTGAATGTTCCGCTACGTAACTAACGAAACAAATCAAACGGTTGAACGTAGTCTACGTCAACCGGTCGTGTGTTAAACACAACCTCACTGATTTTTTTTTCACTCGTCATCGGACTCCGATTTCGCTCTCATGAAGTTTGCCTTTCTTGATCACCAAGCGTTTTATGAAATAAACGAACCCATGCAGGTGTATGCGAGCGACATTTGCTTCATTGCTATACCACTGAGTGTCTCGACAATCGAAGCAAGGCTTTTATTCGATTTAGTTCAACTTTTTAACGTGGCTGAATGGTTGCTGTCTAGAACCGTCACGCTAGCGGTCACGGGTCAAATCTCGGTTGCGAATCGAGATCGATTTTTTTTGTGAGTTATTGAACTTTTGGACTCCAATATTACACTCAACAACTAATATATTGCACAACCTCACGCACACATTGAAATTTTTCAAAGCGAATTTATGTGCTGCATTTTGCATTTTTTCCCCAAGTTACGATTCATTACGAGAAATGAAACAAGATCATGCGAAATCGTATTACAATCTTGCGTTTTTTTTTTGGGTATAGCAGTTGAAGAGGAAAAAATACCAAAACCGGATATTGTAGTAGGATTTTGAAGACATCCTTACTTTAAGGTAAAAACAAGGGACTAAAGGTGGATTTTTTTTTACGATCGTCCTATAAACTTTTTTCCATTAGAGAATCGTATGAAATTTGCAATAATATCTAGTGGCAAATTTCCATACGATATTCGAATGAACTTCCTCGATTTGTTCACTCAGTGTAGAATAGCGTCTCTTGTGCACAGATAATCATAAAATCAAAGAACTGGAGGGATGAGAACGAAAAGTTTGGTTTCCTCATAGTTATTCCCATATAAACCTCAAAGGTCCGACTTCTCAACCAATTGTGCTCAAATTCGGGAAGAAGGATCAAAACGGGAATAGAATTCGATTGAGTGGGATGGAGCTGAATCGATACTTTGAT
This sequence comes from Aedes koreicus, assembly GCA_024533555.2. NCBI lineage: Eukaryota > Metazoa > Arthropoda > Insecta > Diptera > Culicidae > Aedes > Aedes koreicus. The sequence continues at coordinate 217,480 of JAHHFK020003655.1, forward strand.
CCAGCTTGATAACAAGGATAAAATTTTCTAGTCGGCTATAATGACTTAACCCACAGATGATTTTCGTTTAAGTTTCGTGAAGTTTGAAAACGATTATGCAAGATAAGCCATGAATCCCTCGTAAAACTTGATCTATATGAAATTTACTGCATAATTTCCATAATGTCCCCACTGTGCATGTGCATCGATGTCGAATAATGTTTAAAAGGTTCCTCTATTTTCAAGACCATTCGCAACGACGCTGACGGACGCTGCACTGCAAGCCCTTGTTGGCAGGCATGGTACCCAAAACCCATCCAGCGAATGACGCGTGCAGGGCGTGTTTAAATGTAAAACCAATTGAATCATATCCACACAAAATGTATGCTATTCGTGTCAATTTCAGTGATTAAGACGTACATTTATCGACATATGGTAAAATGAAAATAAAGTAGGTATCATCAATTGGCACCCGTACATTTACACTGGTAGCAAAAAACCGCCTCGTAAATGTCTAAATGCTACAACGCAGTGAATTGACGAAGAAGAAAAAAAAATAGTATGTCAATGTTCAATAATTTATGCTACGGGAGTTGAATATCTTAGTAGGACCGTCCGAAGATGGGTGGCGTGGCCGGTCCAAATTTTGAATGTCAGTAGAAACAGTTTCTTCAAGTCCGACGAATGACGCGATAAATCAAGAGTCGCTCGGTCATTCATTTTCGGCATGGCTTGCAATCGGTTAATTAATCAAAATTAATTACGTGTTAAGTGCGGGGTGATAAAATTAGAGACAAGTTTCCTGCCGTCGCTAAGCAAAACCGTGTCGTGGAGGTTTATTTTATAATCGCAGGAGAAAAGTTCGTGAATCGTGTGCCGGTGGTGATGAAATAGAAAGAATAAATCAACGCAGGAAAGTTCGGAGGTGTTTTGTTCATTCTCTCTCTGTTGCGGTTTCGGCGAGCGAATCATTAAATTGTTGGGCTTCCGTCCCCGGTGATGGCGATGGTGGTGTTGATGCGAAAGGAAGATGTCCAAATAAATGGTTTGTGGTTTGTTTTGTGAGGTGGAACGGTGAAATTTCGAGCAATGATTAGATTAACACGAAAACAAGTGGGACTGAGCCAGCTGAGGTATGAGTTTTGTCAACATGAGTAATCTGTTGGGAAATGGAAAATATGTGATGTTTTCATTTTGCGATTTTGTGGAATTATTTATTTCATTTGCAAATAAATGCTTTTAGAAATTTCAACCGAGAATAACATGGTTAAACAATGATTGCCGCCTAAGTCTTAAGTGATTCTGATGACTCTGTTATTCAGGTTTCCTTTACTGATCAATAAGTGTGAACAGTGATCAATGAATATAGAAAAACAAGCACGGCACACAATTAACTTGATCAGGCTTTAGAATCTAGTTTGAAACTTACTAAAACACACACACACACACACACACATACACACACACTACACACACACACACACACACACACACACACACACACACACACACACACATACACACACACACACACACACACACACACACACACACACACACACACACACACACACACACACACACACACACACAGGCGACCAACCGCCACTTGAGGATCAAAGTCAGTGAGATCTGTATTACGGCATACTGGTTTAGGCATCGAATAATGGACAAGGCACAGTTCAACGGATTGGACACATTTTAGAAATGGCGAGTGGGCTAATGGTGCGGCTGCGTCCGTTCCGGTGAAACCTTGGGAGGCCTTCGGGTACGTTCAAAACTCGTCACCAAACTTTGTGGGTAGTGCCCTCAGATGTTACATTTCTGAGTTACGCCAATCCGGCGCTGAACACTGTCCCCATCAAGGACCGTGAAAACTCTAGCATGGCCCTTCTGCTCCAAAGATAACCATGGGATCATGATAGGCGACTATCTACAAATTGCGGAGAAGATAGCGGCCTGGACCCAACCAAATGGACGACAATGGAGAAAAACATGAAAAATATGAAATAGAAAAACCAATTTGAACGACAACGGCTAAACGCCAGACCACAAAGACGAAGGTGCGGTAATGTTCGCAAGAAGCGGGAAGTAACAAAAGTCACCAGTACCGAAGCCGGAGGCCACCGCGACTACCAGCAATAGCAATTCCCAGGGTTCCTATCCCAGATGTTAACTCCGAAACGCAGGAGTAGCACAACCAGTGTTTGGAAGAAAAATGATTATGTAAAGGACGTTGTGTCCCACAAGGAATCAAGGAGTTGGTGAAGCGTGTCAAATCAGCCGTGATTGCAGCCGAACGCGAGCAGAACGCACTGAGAATGAGAACAAAGACTGCTGAAAAGGTTCTGGAGAACACTGAAAAGGCAGCGATTGAAGCACTAAAGACGCCGAAGGAACTAGAATATACACTCGGAGAGAAGAAAGGAGAAAGCAGTGTATAGCCGAAATCCAGAATGAGAAAAAGAAGAAAAAAACAAGCATCAAGTGAAAACTTCAAGAGAGCAGAAAAAGCAGATACCTCGGCCTCGTAGAGAGCAAAGTAAGGCCGACACTCTGATTGTTGAGGTGAAGGTGGAACGACGTACGCTGAACTCCTCCGAAAAGCAAGAGCTGTCCAGAGCTGAAGAAGCTAGGTCAGAATGTGGTGGAAAACAGGCGCTCCAAGAAAGGTGGGATGCTCTTTGCGCTGAAGAAGGATCCTGCAGTCAAGAGCGCAGCCTTCAAGACGCTTGTTGAGAGTTTCTTGGTGAGGAGGCGATATTAAGCGATCTATCCAAGGATACAGTGACCGAGTGCAGGGATCTGGACGAGATCACAACAGAAGACGAGCTAAGGAGGGTACTGAAGGGAAGTTGCGATCTTGGAGATGCACAAATGACAATCCGGTTGAGGAAGGCATACGACCACATGACAGGGGGTTCGAAATTTTCAGTAACTAAAAACTATAAGGTACAGCCCAATGGGGTTGTGCGCAAAGGTGACGTAGGACTACGCAGAAATGTGCAATCTAGATCGCTTGATTGTTCTAATCTAATGTTCATGGTTCGCGATTAAACTAAGGCTTTTCACTCGGTCTTCTTGTACCGCAGGACGGCCCAAAAAGGACAACACTCTAAGAAATGTTCACACCGGAGAAGTTCCATCAGCTCTGCGTCGTTGCAGATGGTCAGCTGCATGTGACGTGGTATGATTTGTTGTCGCGGGTTGGCATTTCCTGCCATCTCGAGCACTTCACCGGCCAGGTATTCCATCACCACAGCGAAGTAGACGGGGGCTCCGGCACCAACGCACTCGATGTAGTGCCCTTCCAGAGCAGACGGTGAATGCGACCGAGTGGGAGCTGCAATCCGACTGCAAATTTGTCACGACCAGACATGTTACTTGGCAATAGAGTCAGTCGATGGTCGACTTGACGGTGCATAGCCGAGCGCTGAATCGACATCTTCGAGATCGCTGAAAGACTGAAGGAAAATTCCAACGTATTCCCCTTAAATATCTTTTCCTGATGCATAGGAGACGTTCCTTACTTAAATATGAAGTCTGTGATAGGAAAGTACTGTGTATTTGGTAAATTTACTCTGAAAAATCGGAATTAAAAGAAATCACCTTATATTTGCGTTAATTTAAATATTAGAATGTTAAAAATCAATAGATTTAAATATTGGATTCGAAGCGTGGAAAGTGTCCCGATCAATTGGTGCAAACATTTTGGAAATCAATCCTGGAATGACTTATTTATTAACGTTCAAAACCTATATATTTTTCGTGACGCTCAAAATTTTCGCAATTCGAACGTGTACCCCAGTATTAAAAACACAGACGTAGTCTTACGTCAAAAGGCTACAGCAGATTGGCAGTAATCAAAATTAACCGCAATCGTTGCGACATAGCACAAATTTTGCAGCTGCTATGCACCTACAAGGTGATATTACACTGACCAAGAAGCTCATCGGAAGATGACCGCTCGTCTTCGGAAGAGGTTTCATTGCTTTGGCTATGGAGTGCGGCAGCAGATGTACCAACGCTAGAAGGTGCAGTCGGCTGGCAACGGTAAATGGGTTGCGGATAGGCCCAATATTGAGTGGCGCTAGCCACCACCAAGGCCGCACTAAAGAGGCCAGCAGGTGAACCTACTTTGAGGGCCTGTGTTTGAAAGCCAATGCGAACCCATGGGGTGACGCCTATGGGGTGGTAATGGCCGAAACCAAAGGTGCGGCAGCTCCAACCGAGCAATCACCGAAGCTACTGCACTGTGGTCATTGAGAGACTCTTTACGCGCCACGACCCAAATCCCTGGCCTGCCATTTCCGTAGAATTGTCCCATGAGCAGCGTTCCCGTATCTCAGAGCATAACGCTGCTATGGTGGTGATGGTCGGCGACGCCGAACATTCGCAATACCGCACCTGGCCATCAAGACAGCAGTTTTGCCAGCTCCCGAGATGTTCAGGGTGATAAGGCAAAGATGCATGGACGAGGGCGTCTTCCCAGACGCCTGAAAATGCCAGGTTTAAGTATTGCTGCCAAAGACAGATAAGCCACCGAGTGATCCATCGACATACTGTCCGATATGCTTGTTGGATACGACGGTTAAGGTGCTGGAAAAGTTAATCCTCAGCAGGTTGTCGAAGTACACGGAGGGTACAGACGGCCTTTCCATCAACCAGTGTGGCTTACGTGAAGGGAATTCAACGGTGGATGCCATCATGTCCGTCACCAAGACGGGGAGCAATCCAATGTAAGAAGCGGGAGGTTCGTTAATATGCAGTAGTCACCCTGGATGTGAGAAATGCGTTCAATAATGCCAGTAGGGAGGCTATTGCCTACTCGCTCCAACGTCTCCGGGTCCCTGGGTACCTGTACAGTATTACGGGAAACTATTTCCAGACTCGGGTACTGGAATGCAACACTAAGGGCCAGGAACGTGTTCAAATCACCGCAGGAGTTCCGCAAGGTTCAATTCTGGGTCCAGTGCTCTGGAGCACGATATATGACAAAGTATTGATATTGAAGTTCCCTAACGGGGTAAAGATTGTCGCCTTCGCGGACGACATCACCCATGAGGTCTATGGAGAGTCCATAGAAGCGGTGAAGCTAACGGCAACACACTCCATCAACATAGACGAGGGATTGATGCGCTCCAGAAACCTGGAGTTAGCCTATCACAAAATCGGAGCAAAGGGTGACGATTAGTGCTGATAACTGCACTATCACCTAAAAGCGGTCCCTGAGGTACACGTGGGTTATGATCGAGGGAATGGAATAACTCCTCCAAAAGTCGGTGGACTCACTGACTAATCCCGGAGGTATCCGGATGTCAGTCGGTGACATGGGAAAGTAATCTTCCACTTGACGCAGATCCTGTCAGGCCATGTCTGCTTTAGACTGTTTCTGCACAAATAAGGGCACGCTGAGTCCTCCAAAAAGAGGGGAGTGCAAGACGAAGGTCTTCGACAAGGAACGGTTTGTTGAGGCACTTCGGTTCGACAGCGAACTCTCTAACCGGAACGTGGAAGACCTGACGAATACGTTAGTGAGGGCACGCGACGCAACACTGCTGAGGAATCTGGAGCCAAGAAACAAGGTGTGCCGAGATTACTGGTGAAATGAGCAAGTCATCAATCTCCACGCTAGTTGGTTCAGAGACAGAAGATGTGTCTAGAAACCTAAAAGTGCGACTTGTGTTGCGAATTTTTCTGGGCAAAAATGAACAAAGTTTCACCTAATCATCCAGATATTTTACGAGTGTTTGCAGGCACTTGATTCGGAATTTCAATTACTATGCTTGTCTTCTGTTGAACAAGAATTATATAATTAATTTATGATTTATAATTAACAATGAATTAATAATGAACAACTTCCAAATAAAATGTTTGAAATTCATTCATATACAGCCTTCGTATACGAATTTTTCATCTCATGGATTCCTCGCCAAATGACCGATCGATCAAACTTGCTGGTCGTTGATTGGAATGAGATTTCGCACATGCTTTCAGTGTCGGAGACTGATCATTTTCCACTGATCGAAAAAATAAATTGTTTCTGGAATAAGCTTTGAAAAGGTTGTAAGTGTTTTTGCATAAGTTTTATATAAAAAATTTCAACTCGAAAACTATTGATTGTATGAAAAAAAAACTGTCCGAGAACGAATTGTAGGGCAACAGGGGTATATGGAGAGAATATTAGATTGGTTGAAAAGAAAAGTTCCAACTTGACAATAAACCCAAATTAAAAAAATCAAAATCCACATCTTTATTATTCAACCATCTTAAGTTTCTTCAATTATGGCTAAAATTCCATGGATAGTTCCTCGGTAGTTTAAGAAAGGCCCATTGAAAAAAATATGGTTATGAGATAAATTGTCATTCGCAAGTTGTGTAGTGAAATCTTAAGAGAAAATGTGTGGGCCCGTATGTTTGGAGTTAGATATGGAAATGTTGCTAAAAACTTACTAAAAAGACAGTACAGCTTCACGCACACCCTGCTTAACTTAAGTCATTGTTTAAAATTCTTCGCAAAATACTGCTTTTCTAAGTGCAGTTGCCGTGCATGTCACAGAGAAAATCACCCATAACGACGTGCGATGATTTTCCAGACCCGTGGCTTTCCATAAAATGGATTTCCATTTTGCGTCCCAAGATCTCCGTTCCTCACAGACGCCATGCAAAACGGAACGATGATGGCATTAATGGCACTAGAAAGCATATGATAGGTATGATGTGTTGCTCAATGTGTGCGCTCACATCGCTCTCAGGTTTAAGCGGTTCGAAAACGGCAAAGAAAATCACTCGTACGCTCTTGACGCATTAGTGCAAAGGGGGGAAAAAAGCAAAATATACCCTACTCGCGAAGAAGGTTTTATGGAATGGGTAAACAAACTCTCTGCTAGTTTGCAGCATGCTAATAATATAGTAGTAGTATGATAGAAAGAGGTATGTTTTCAAAGTTGCTGTTGATGGAGAAAATCGTACCGCCGGGAAACAGAAGCCAGGCAACCATATTGATGATTACGGATTCGGAGGAAGCACGTTGATCATGGGTGATGCAGATTAAATGGAAATCATCTGATGATAAGGGATCTGTGGAAAGACTCTTCGAATGATTGTTTTTTTGGTTTTTCCTCTTTCTTGCCTTGCATCTAAGACCGTATCTTGACCACATAATTGATTATTCAATAATCATTAGGGTAAGGATTGATCGAAGGAAAGGATAAGTGCTGAAGTTAATCTTCCATGAAAAGCACGTCCTATGTTCCCGTTATGAATGATTATTCTTCACAGGCGCCAATGAATTGATAGGCTAATAGGAACATTGTTTAGAGAGCAACACTAGAAGACTAACTTAGGAAAAAAGTTGACGATAAGATCCTTAATGTAGCACTACGCTTTCAACCCGCTTCACAGTTTCAACTTGTTGATACCAAGTGGATTGACGATGATGAATAATCTGGAATTCGATTTGATCAAATCGAGCACTCGACACTGCAGAAGTCTGTAAGTCACAGACAAAATAGGAATACCTGTAAAAATATAAGCTTTTTTTAGTGGAATATAAAGGAATATGCTCGCGTTTTCTGTTTCAAATTTTTGCCTAAATTTCCAATTACAATCTACTGTGTTCTACTAATACGCTCATAAGTATTTTTTTTAAAATATTTTTCCAAAAAATTAAGTAAAGATTTTCATGTTCTCTGTGATTGTCATGGTCCAAAAACGTATGAATGGGTACATGGAAGAAAATTGAGAAGCAAGTTCACAATAAACCGCAATAAATGGAACCCTCAATTGGCAGAAAAAAATCCGATGAGAAAGGGAAAAAAATCCGATTGATGAGGTCGGAAAGCTCGCCCTCATTCCACGGAATGTTAATGATAGGGAAGAGGCAGCCCCATTTTCTCTATCTAAATCGTTCTTCTTGGATGGTCCTTGCTTTTCCCCTATGCATGATTTGCCCTGAATAATAGATAATAACGTTGATTTCTTACCTTGATGGTTATTTAGTAAGTATTCTCAGAGCGCCAAATACTGCTAAACAAAATTACAAGAGGCCCTTGCTCGTAAAACACGTCACCATTTACTACATTGAAGATAACAGATACTGCACTATTTCATCTTTTTTTCCTACTCTTTGCGCGCCTAAGATGTATTTTTGTGTTTCTTCAAAATGGTGTCGTCTTGGTTTGTATATAATAATATAATATTCCGCAAATCCTACGTTTATGAAATCTTCTAAAACATGCCTCAACGTTCTTCTGGGCACCAGTTGACTGGATCCTTAGCCATGGCCGAAGAAAATATGGAAATCGGCATGTTTTACAGCTTTTTCATTGGCATTGGCTTCAGTTGCTCCTGCGTTTCGGCCACGAAATTATGGGCGTTGATCCTCTGTTTGAGGATCACCCGAAAATATCGGTCGCACCTCGGAGACGTTGGTAGGGTTGATGGTCTTCGGTAAAAAGTTTATCTTCATTCAATCCATCTCTTGGCATAATGGGTCGAGGACATGTCCAAAAAACAAACAAATTCTCCTTCACGTGATACTTTTTGATGAAGGCATCTAATTCCGTCAGTTGTTTTGTCTCGTACAGGGTGGCAACATGAAAGTGATACACGCATTTGTGATCCCCTGGGTACAATTTATACCATTATCGGTGAACCCCTTCTCTACGTTTTGGAACAGTGACTTGTTGCCAGTTCATTCGTAAACAAAAAGGGTTCATTTCGAGAGCAAATGCGGATCTTGAATCTTGACGGATTCACAAACATGGAAATCGAACGGAAGCTGCCGCATTTGGAATTGAGCAGACTGTTTGCATACAAGACCGTTTCAAGGATTCTGGCACTCTTGTTCCTAATATGGTTTGGGATGCTATATCGTCAAAAGGCAGATTAACTCTGTTGTTGATAGACAGGGCCGTGAAAATAAACAAAGAGTATTATTAACAATACGTTATCAAAGACTACCTACTTCCTTGTGCTAAGAAACTTTTTGGGGAGGAAAGCTACAGTTTCCAACAGGATCCAGCTCCAGCACATAAGGCAGTAGTTGTCCAGTAGTGGTGTAATCAAAATTTACCATGTTTCATCCGTTCCTTTGAATGGCCTGCATCGTCTCCTGATTTGAACCCATTTTACTTCAGGATCTGGAGATACATGCTTTGAAAACTGGGCAACTTGAAGCACATGTCTTTGAAATCATTTAAAAAACGTTTGGTTGAGATTTGGGATCAAATGCCGGAAGAGGTAGTTCGTGCGGTTTTCGACAATATAAAGGAGAAAGATTTGAACTTCACCAAACACAATGCAAGTTTAATACTTTGACTTGTTTTTCAAAGTGCAATGAGTGAGAAATGTTTGCAATCCTGTTTAAGGTTTATAACAATTATCATGTGTATCATTTCTACGTTGCCATCCTGTATACATCCACCACAAGCCCTGAAGGAAAGAACAGCATGTTGGACATACCTTTTTCACTGATAGTCAGCCACAGAAAGACCTTCTTCGGGGAACTTGGGGAACTTTATTTGACGTCAACGCTTATCTCCTTGGTCGGGGCATATTTCCTTGTTTCACCGTTTGGCCATTCATCCAAGTTCTTGGCTCAAGGCGCGGAACGATGAGGCCGACTTTCCCTCGTTCTTCCTCTTCAGCTTCTACTGCATTTGACGGTCGCGCTGCATTGTCTGACAACCAGAACCAGGCTTCAGTTTGACGCGCTCGCCTTTCTCTATGATGAAAAGGATGTTGTAAATGCCAGATCGGCTATTTCGGTGGATACGAAGTGCTTCACGATGCCCAACTTCTTCGCTCCGGGGTGAAGCTGGCAGAAAGAAAAAAAACATTAAGTGTTGTTGCTTGATTGTTTTCACTTCAAATCAACTCAAAAAGTTGTAATATTTTTCGTACACAACAAGGTTGCTACGTTTGCACAGTGGTCCAGAATGCGAATTTAGCTGGAAAGATACGTTTCCAGCCTAAGTTTGAAGTTTTGGAGCAAAGTAGTCTCATTTAAAGTTGTTTCTAATAATAAGGCCTTTCTTTTATGAGCATGAGCATGATTTACTGCCCACGGATGCAATTCCGTTCTTGCCAGATCAGCTGTATTTACACAAAGAACCAACAGATGATGTTTGGGACGAACATACATCCTCAATTTGTAAAAACTGGTGACCCATTATAAAGCAATACCGGTGCCGGCCGTGCCCGAATGCTGGTCAAGTAGGCAATGGGAAGGAACGTGTTGATGTGATACTCGCTTTGAAGGAAGCCGAGAAATCCTCTGCACGTCCACGAGAAATCACTAGGATGTTGGATAGTTGGGAAAAGGTTAGCAGCAGGGTTCGTTTTGGTTAACGAAACGCTGAAGATATGCAACTAGCACTATCCGCCAAAAGCAAGGGATCGCTCCAATCAGCAACAGAACATCGAACGCCAGTTGCACCGCACCCCGAATACTCCGACTTGACCTGATCACAGTTTCGATATTCAACACTCCGATTGCGCTGTAGCACCACGAAACGACCCCACACTCCCGATGGCAGTGCAATTACAAAAGAATAAAAAAGAGAAAGAAACACATAACCCACACCTACCTATACCTCTCTATTCTTCAATAAGCACTGCACATTGTAACAGGATTCACTGCCAACTGCAGAAAAAAATGTCGCTTCTTTGATTCGTCTTTTCAACGGAAAATTTTACACCACATTTACGCGATAATTATTCAACGACGACGGCACTTTCTTCTTCGCCCTGAATCGTTCATTTTTGAATTCGAAATGAGCGGTCACAGTTCTGTTTTTACATAGGTAGATATCCCACGTACATTTTTAGTTTCCGCAATATTTCCCAACACAAATCGGTCAGAGTATTTGCAACTAGAATTTTCCCCGTCCCTTACAAGTGCGCACACTATTTTTCCTTGAAGAGTAATCCATTAACAAGTCAAGCAGGCAGCTTATGAAACACCATCATCATCAGCAGCAGCGGCAGCAGCACTAAATTTACCTCGGCAGAAAAATCCTCTCCAAAGCGGCAGTATCCGAGCCGGCGAGACAGACGAACCCAAAACTCTTAATAATTTTCACTTGAAAAAAATTCCACTCTCGCTCGAAAAACATTTAATCTGTACTCCAACTAGAATAAGTTATACATACTTTGATGACACTTTCGAACCGGAACCGGTGTAAAAACCGTGCAAAATTCGGATCTTCCAATCGGAAGAGATCAAATGTTGGAATGTTCTCACAAAAACGACGCAGCAAAAGAAAAAACGTCAATTTCGAAGCACGGGTTGCTTCGATCAATGTTTGACATCATAATAAATCCTATAATTACAATAGGTATTCGCATAAGTGTTGTGCTTCAGAATCTAATTGATCATACTGTGAAGCGCCTAATTGAGTACACACCTAGAATTTTTTCTCCAGTTTGCAAATATAATATGCAATAATATAAAACCTTCCAAATGCAGTTGAGAAATATTTTTCTCTGTCTGCCCAAACCAGGGAGATCCACATTTGAAAAAGTCCTATTATTTTACAAAAAATATAATAACTTTTGTTTTGAAATTGGAAATATCTTCTCATGGGATCCCAGTAGTGAACACAAGCTCGGAAAAAAGTAGTGAAAAAAGATCTGAAGAGAAAGTATCGATAGGTCCAATAGAGCACGGCAGGTTATGAAATTGAATAGAAATAGTTTGAAATTGAGCCTAGGGCTTTGTTATGGCAGTATTTCGAAGCAAACACAGACACTTTTGCCAAACATCCCACTGCGAGGTAGGTCAAGGCAAGGACGGATCCGCCACCTTGACTGGTCAGATGCAGGGTAGGGTAGCTAAGTAAAAGATTATGCGCCCGATCGTATACTAACTTCATATGCCCTTCGCTCGTTTTCAACTTGTATCTTTCAATTTTCAAAGCCTGCCGTTACGCTAAACGGAACTATCAATACTTCCTCTTCATTTATCTTAGTTCTACACCCAGCCAAAAAATCTAAAGAATTTCATAAGGTTCAACTTATGAACGATGGTTTAAATTTCATAAGGTTGACTTATGAATGGATTTTGTTTTACACGACGTTGCTGTTGTTCGCATTTAAGCTTTCCTATTTACAAGTGTTCATATGCACTAGTGGTCAAGTCACTCAACCCATAACCTCAACGTTCAAGGTTCGAATCCAGGTTGCTCCATGTTTTTATTTTTAAAAATCATTATATATTTTTTGTTTTTTTTTTAATCTTTATTCTACGTCGGCATATTTCCTCACATGGTGACAATCACCGACGCCAGGAAGACGACTCCAACACCTGGACCCTACCTAACGACTCATGAATATTAACCGGGACCAACGGCTTTACTTCCCTTCCGAAGGAAGACGTGACCAGATTTTTTTCGCCTCAGAAAAACCACCGACGTCAACTGGGATTGAACCCTGACCCACTGGGGTAACATTATATTTCATAAGGCAAATTTATGAAATTCATACTGCTTTCTTATAGCAAATAATCATAACGCAATCTTATGAATATCGAAAATTGATATCGCTGAGTGTAGCAATAAATTATCTGCTTCTGATAAATTTCGTCATAGATTGTTACTCCGCGCATTGGGAGAATACAACAAACAACAATCAAAGTGTAACTGTTGTTACTGTTCATACGTGTCGTGTTTCGTGAAGTGATTTTTCTGAAAGCTAAACCCAGGATAAGATATCCTGCTATAACAGAGGTCAGCCCTTCGAACACAGGAACCTCTTCGCATGAGCATGAGCATGAGCATGATTGACCGCCCGAGGTTGCTACGCCATTGTTGCCAGATCAGCTATTATTACACAAAGAACCAATAGATGATGCTTGGGACCAGCATACATCCTCAATGTGTAAAAACTGGTGATCCCAAACCAAGGCAATACCGGCGATGGCCTCGCCCGAATGCAGGTCAAGTAGGGAATGGGTAGGAATATGTTGACGTGATACTCGCTTTATTGGAAGCCGAGAACACCTCTGCACTCCCACCAGAAATCAATGGGATGTTGGATAAAATGGTTGGGTTTGCAACGGGATCCGTTTTGGTAAACGATGTGCTGAATTCAACTGACGTCGGCAGCGAATAAGATCTATAACTATGTTCCCGATTTATTCTCTGAACAGAGATGCACATTAAAGTTATTCAAATTTTGGCACCGATTTAAACCAATAGTAAGGATGCTGGTGAGGCCACTCACAAGTGTGGGTGGTTTATTTCTATGGAATACAAGAATACGTTAAAAACATCGAGTTTGGGTACCGATTTAAACCAACAGTAGGGATGCTGTTGGGACCACTCACAAGTGTGTTTATTTCACCAGAATACAAATGGTTTATTTCAATGGAATACAAGAATACGTTAAAAACATCTAGTTTGAGGACGATTTAAACCAACAGTAAGGATGCTGTTGGGACCACTCACAAGTGTGGGTGGTTAATAGAAAAAGACCTTATGTTACACAGCAGTAACAAATCTACACTTTCTAGAATCACCCTCCCTAAAACCCTGAAGCAGATAAAAATAAAAAAATAAAACATCATAGAAGACCAAAATGCTATTCATACAAATTTCCAACTTGAATGCTGTACATGCCATTTTAAGAGACAATTAAATTACTTGACCATGTAAAAAGCGGCTACAGTAAGTCAATACGAGAACATAATATGCGTATGTACAAAACATATCTGACATCCACTGGTTTGTTACTGGAAAAATATAATTAGATATGTACTAATATCCTTATAGTCCTGGAAAAGCTGAAAACAGAAAATATCATTCCAAATATCAAAAATATAATTTCAATGAAAGATATTATTTTATAAGACATGTTGTTAAAACATGTCTTTATACTGTTCTAGTTACATTTCTATGATAGCAATTGGAGTGATCGAAGAGCCCAATGTGATGGTTTCTGAAATAAATGGCTTATCTAATCCTAATACCACTAAACACAATATTAAAATATAATCCTATACTGCCTATAAGCGCATGCCAGTCTTTTAAGAATTTAGTAGTTATTGTTTAGAAGTGCAAATTCAAAGTAAATGTTATGCTGAAATGCTGAAAAACAAATTCAGCCTTTTATCCATGTCATGTTGCTCCAGGTTCCTGAGATGAATGGTTTTGGAATGCAAAGATGATTCAAGAGCCTGCTGAAATCATTAATTGATATGAGAATGGAAAATTATATGATATTAGGTGCGCAACTAAGTTCTCGCTGTTTTTTGGTGAAAAAGGAACTATATTTTGAAAACAAAGGTTACAAACGAATTATTCAAAGTATTGCCCATCACTAGCTACGACTTTTCCCCATCTTTCTGGTAGAACGTGAATACCATTTCGGTAGAACTGTTCGTCTTTTGATGCTATCCAAGAATCAAGCCATTTTGAGATGTCATCATATGAGTGGAATTGCTGACCAGTGAGACCATGTGCCATCGAACGGAACAAGTAATAATCGGACGGTGCAATATCAGGAGAATATGGCGGGTGGGGTAGGACTTCCGATTTGAGCGTTTCCAAGTAGGTTTTCACGGGTTTCGCAACGTGAGGTCGAGCGTTGTCATGCTGAAGAATCACTTTTTCGTGTCTGTGCTCGTATTGTGGCCGTTTTTCGTGCAGTGCTCGGCTCAATCGCATCAATTGAGTTCGATACCGTTCCCCGGTAATGGTTTCTTGGCAGCGCGAATTTTCGGCCTAGGCGACGATGTTGAAGCATGCCCGGGCAGTCCCCATGAATGTTTCCGTTTTGGGTTACTGTAATGAATCCATTTTTCGTCACCCGTCACAATGCGATGTAGAAAACTCTTCCTTTTTTGCCGCTGGAGCAGTTGTTCACAGACGAAAAAACGACGCTCAACATCTCTTGGCTTCAAATCGTAAGAAACCCAAGTTCCTTGCTTTTGAATCATTCCCAACGCATGCAATCGCTTAGAAACGGCTTGGCGGGAAACTCCTAATCCTGAACCAAGCTCTACTTGCGTTTGACACGGATCCTCATCGAGCAATGCCTCCAATTCAGAGTCTTCGAAGTTTTTTGGCCTTCCTTCACGCGGACGATCATCAACACTGAAATCACCGTTTTTGAAGCGACGAAACCAATCACGACACGTTGTTTCACTCAGAGCAGCATCACCGTAAACTTTTTGGAGCTCTCGATGTGCTTCAGCCGCCGTTTTCTTCGAATGAAAGAAGCAAATCAACACTTCCCGCAAATGACGATTATTTGGCACGAAATCAGACATCTTCAAACAACCAAAATATATAACACTAAACCAAAATCACTGATTTGGCAAAGCGGTTTGTTGACCATATGTCTGAGCTTGGTTTATGACGCTTGAGATGTACGACATTCGACCACACTTACTACTGGCGCCATCTATTGCTAAACAACTTAGTTGCGCACCTTATATGATTTACAGGTCGCACCCCCTCACTTCGCTATTGTCAAAATGACAACATTGCCCAGGCTACGCCAACCAGCGTCTCCATGTTTCAGCTGGCAGTCTTTCTTGATCATATGACTCGTGAGGCGTGAGGGTAGGAACTTGTGAGGACCAGAGGTCGGTTGCACTCTCCTTCGAAGTTGTCAATTTACCATTTGAAGCCCTTCGAACACCGGAACTTCTTCGCCCGAAAAATTAGAAAATCATGAAGAACTTTGCAAAACACCTTATGTGTAGGAAAATGAACTGGATTCGAAGAAAGAGTGTTTGAAACTGCTGAAACAGTTTAACCCCTCCATTGCCCAAATTCTAAATTTTTGGCGATTATTTTTTGGTGTCTCTTATTTCTTTAACACAACCTTTAGATCTTACAAGTCTTATTTACCTGACTGAGCTCACCATTTATTAAAAAGTGTACTTCGATATGAGATTCGTAGTTTATTTACATATTAGGTATTCAGATAAACTAGTAATTGATTTATTTTAATACTTTCTCGCCACAAGGGTTGTTGATCTTTTGACCTGCATTGTGATGCGTTTGTTGCTACTGCTGTCGAGTCTAAAGTTTGCGAACAGCAGTTTTCTAACATGAAGAATACATGATGTTTATCCTCAGGAAAAATTGATGGTTCTATGTGTAACTATAGCTGATCATAAAAATAATTGAGAAGCAACGCAGACAGTCAATCATGCTAACTCATTAATTCATACATTAAAGTATCTCCCAATACTCGGATTTTCAAATTACTAAATCTCGAAACAATAGCCACTTGTTAATATGTGTATGTAGCATTAATTTCAATGATCTACCTTGAGGAACACCAGCTCTAACAGGCAATTGATCAGATTTAGAATTCTGATAATTTACTTGCAAAGTTCTATTAAGTAGTTTTGAACTAATTTCATGATATAAAGCGGAAAATTGAACTTTTTCAGTTCCGCAATCAAACCTTCAGGCCAAACACTGTCGAATGCTTTTGCTATGTCTAGAAGAGCAACTCCAGTGGAGCAGCCTTCAGTTTTGTTCGGACGAATTAAATTTGTAACTCTCAAAAGTTGATGCGTAGTTGAATGGGCATGGCGGAATTCAAAGTTCATAAACAAAAATTAAGTTTGTATTGATGTGAAGCATCATTCTATTCAAAATTATGTTTTCAAAAAGCTTACTTATTGAAGAAAGCAAACTGATTGGTCGGTAGCTTCAGCCGGATTTTTGTCTGGCTTCAAAATAGGTACGACTTTTGCATTTTTCCATTTATCTGGAAAGTATGCCAGATGAAAACATCTGT
The DNA here is from genome assembly GCA_024533555.2 of Aedes koreicus. Lineage (NCBI taxonomy): Eukaryota > Metazoa > Arthropoda > Insecta > Diptera > Culicidae > Aedes > Aedes koreicus. Next base: position 234,223 of record JAHHFK020003655.1, read on the forward strand.
TAAATAGTTTTACCAAGAAAGACAAAGTACTCGGGGAGTTTTTTGATGAGGATATAGAAAATTCCATCATCACCTGGTGCTTTCATATATTGAAATTTTTTAGTTATAGTTTTTACTTCATCCAAATCAGTTCCCGAAGAATCATCAAAAATATTTTCTTGTGAGAAAATATTCAGATAATCCCTAGAAACCTGATCCTCAATAGGACTTTTAAGACCCAAACTGAAATTATGGGAGCTCTCAAACTGCTTAGCAAGTTTTTGAGCTTTTTCCGCATTTGTGAGCAAAATTTTATCACCTTCCTTAAGCGCTGGTATAGGCTTTTGAGGTTTTTTCAATATTTTAGAGAGTTTCCAGAAAGGTTTGGAACTCGGATCTAATTTTGACACATTATTTTCAAAATGTTTGTTCCTCAGGGCAGAGAAGCGTTTTTTAATTTGTTTTTGTAAATTTTGCCATATGACTTTCATAGCGGGATCACGTTTTCTTTGATATTAACGCCTACGAACATTTTTCAGACGAATCAAGAGCTGAAGATCGTCATCAATTATAACTGAATCGAATATAACCTCGCATTTTGGCACTGAAGCAGCTCTTGCTCTGTTTATTGAGAAAACCAGAGATTCAAGAGCATTATTAATTTCATTTCTTGTTTGTAATGGAACATTAGGATCAAAGTCGTATTCCATAAATGTTCGATATTGATCCCAATTAGCTCTATGGCAGTTGAAAGTAGAACTGATGGAATTAGAAATGATTTCTTGAGATATTTCAAATGTAACTGCAAGGTGATCAGAACCAAAGTCAGCATGGGTAATCAATTGACTACAGAGTTGACATGAATCAGTTAGGACCAAATCAATAGTTGAGGGATTTCTGGCTGAAGAAAAGCAAGTTGGGCTGTTTGGGTATTGAATAGTGTAGTAGCCTGCGGAACAATGATCAAAAAGTATATTACCATTGGCATTGCTTTGCGAATTATTCCATGAGCGGTGTTTTGCATTGAAATCACCAATAACGAAGAATTTAGACCTATGACGGGTAAGTTTCTGAAGGTCACCCTTGAGCCATTTCTTTTGCTGGCCAGTGCATTTGAAAGACAAATAGGCAGCTATAAAAGTAAATTGGACAAATTTTGTTTTAACTGAAACCCCCAAAGTTTCAAAAACTTTGGTTTCAAATGAAGAAAGAATGTGATGTTTGATACGCCTATGGACAATGATGGCAACGCCTCCACCAGCTCCATTAAGGCGATCATTTCGGTAGACGAAATAATTTGGATTGTAAAAATTCTAATTTAGGAGCGGATATGTTTCCTAAATCAAATTCCTCAGAAGTCCCGTGGAAATTTTGGTTTTGGTTTCTACCCGTTGCAACGACATAATCTGCAGAGCTAACCAATAAACTTGGATTTATTTTCAAAAGAGCAAACGAATTCCGCGACCCTGTCTGACTTCGGTCTCTTTACTGCGCTCTAGTCCGGTCGATCTTATAATTCAATGCTGTGGTTTAGTGCCCGTACCAGTCATGTTGGATTGATTGGATCAAAACAATTCAACGAAAATTTATAAGATACGCCCTCCGTTCTCTGCCATGGGAATACCCTCTCAATCTAATTCCAAACGAAGATCGATGTAGGCTACTAGACATAGAGACTTTGGAGAAACGAAGAAATTCCGCGCAAGCAGTATTTGTAGCTAAAGTCCTTTTGGGAGATACAGATTCGTCGGAAATCCTCACACAGCTAAACATCTACGCACCAGAACGCAACCAATCCTTCACTAACGAGATTTTCTGCATCTGGAGTCTCGTCATGCTATGTATGGTCAGCATGATCCAATGCGCCTCATGTCAGCTAGCTTCAACCAATCGTACATGCTGTTTGATTTCAACGCTTCTGCTGCTACATTCAAGCGTAGGCTTTCGGAAAGTCGCTGAGAAGATATTGGGATGTTTACTGATGTTCCCTAACATCTGTATAGGGAGAGTGAATTCATGATTTTGCTATTGTAGTAGCTAGGCAAGAGATTGTCTGCTCGATCGGATACCGCCCTACAAATATGCCCTGCGCTTAATTTAAACTACTTCTATTCAATTTCACAACCTGCCCTGCTCTTACCTATCAATACTTTCTCTTCACATCTTTGGTTCTAGCAGAAATTGTGGTCCACTCCTAGGGTTGCATGTTGATAAGAAGGATGTTTCCAATTTTCAAACATTACAACTGACTACGTGCTTCATGCAGCAACAAATAACATGATTGGTTAAATGTCATTAAGACTGCTAGTCAGATGAAAAAAGTGAAACAAATAAACAAATCAACAAAACATAAATAAACAAATACACAAAAGATAAACATTTAGAACACCTTCTATTCGTACACCCCCCAGAACAGTCTAATTCGTCCAGAACCGATGGCACACCACCAAATGATGATTAAATTGTTGATAACGGATTGCAATCCGCAGTACATAGGGTTAAACACCCAAGACAAGAAGAATGATTCAAAACTGTTTCAGAGAATGTGATAGGTGTACGGACATGATATCGAATAAAGCAAGTCTGGAGTGTTTTTATAGGTCATGGTCTTTTTTACGAGGCGACGCATCAGAGGGGAACCCCAACATGAGAAGCATGGTCGCCGCACTGAAGACAGAGCGCTCGGCGTGTCTTGTTGGCACGTTTTTCTTGCAAATTCCTACTCACACAAACACACTCCCCATGGGGATGGGCTTTTTGCTGCTGCGGCAGACCTGCCAATAGAATGAAAAACTACGAACGGACAGAGACTGAATAGAGCGAAAGGATAAAACGGATCTACGGGCTCTTTTCCACAATGTTGAGCCCCATCGAGCTATATGTGTGCACAAACAATTGTAGTGTGTAATCTCTGTCCAGCTCAATCGGGGATCCCATGGTGAAAAGGTTCTTCTTTCTGTGTGATTTTATAGCAAGATATCTCTGAGCAAAGGGGGAAATCGTCGACAGTCAGAAAAAACAAGCCAAATGTTAAACGACTGGAAACTGGGATGATGCTGAGATTTTCACGGGTGAGATGACTTTGGAAATTCATTGGCGAATGTGTGGTCATTAGTCATTATTTGGGTTCCGATGGTGATGGACTGCTTTAGATAGGAACAGAGACGTTTAAAAATAGAATGATCGTAGATTCGGAAGGTTAGTAAAATTGAAATTGATAAAAAGATATCTGCACCATTTCCGTGGTGAACATCAATCACTGAGTAAATGTCAAAGGAATAATAAATTGTGTACTCTGTCTGTTACCGCAAAGTAATATTTTTATCCGGTAAAAAGTTTAAACTGTACATACCAGTAATCTTCACTATTCCGTTGTATGAAGGGCCAAAAACGGTGGTGTGAACCCGTAAGCAGAAGCACTTACACGAAACCCACGGAAAGGATAGAGAATCTCCTTCCAACGAAACACTTTTATAACAGGACATGAACAGTATACACATTAGGATTTCCGTCTGGTGGTTTGTTAAAATTAAGGTTAGCAAACTCATTGTAGACTGTTGGAAGACAGTCGGCGTAGGGGGGCGTAGAACCACTGCGTCCACTGAATTGAACTTTTGTGATGAGCCCTTGCAGCACGTCAAGCCAGCCAGTTCAGCGCAAGAGCTTTGTCCAAACATAGAATTTATGTAAAAACTGAAAAAAATTAGGATTTCCAATTTTTCTGAAAACCCCCAATTAAAAATATTTAATTTCCAAGGACAACATTTATTTGAAAAATTAACTCAACAACAGACCATCGTAGAACATTTTTTTTATCCAGAATCGTAAAGAAATTTGCTCTAGAATACGAAAAAAAAACAGAAGTTTTCACCGTGGGGGAATAGTGCAAGGCCTAGCCACAAGACTGGAAAATTGGAAATGGAAAATGGAATGAAATAGGAAATGGAATGAAATGGAAAAAAGCTAAAATTGGTGACATTTTCACGCTGGTATTTATTTTGTTTCCGGGTTATGTCCAACTAACGGCCCGTCACAACCTTTACTCTAAGAAGTACAGTTAAATAATTAGATTGGCCATTTTCGTCAAAAGTTACCGCTAGGTACAAAGTTGGACTAGCTACTGTGTTTATTTTGATACTCAATTATATAATCTTAACGGAGTTGATAGATAGTTCATTTTATGTTTAACAATAGCGAAAGGCGGAACTGTCAGGACAAATGTTGGCATAGTTTTGTTTCATGGAATAAATAAACACCTTTCTGTTGTTTTTATTAATAATCTTTTCTTGACGTAGGACTACGAATGTGTTTTCAATACTAGGATACACGTAGCGAGTGCAAAAAGGTGGATAGTATTCACCTGCATGCTTCGTTGTCTTATAGAAGATATTTGCATGATATATTCGGTTCCATGAATATCATTAAGGGCTTACGCTGAAGCATTCTCGACGGCAGCCATTACTTCAAAATTTAGAATGGATATAACTCAGAATCTGTACTAGATATTGGATATTTAATCACATCAGTTTGTATGTTTACTTGCTGTGAGCAATCTGATGTAGTTCGATTTAATGTTCATTCACTAACAATCAAGATTTATCAATTTGAAATAGCGAGGTAAATTTGCGAGAGAGAGAGAGAGAGAGAGAGAGAGAGAGATAAAAGAGAGGAAAAAAAACACGGAGCAGCAATTCACCTTAAATCTTTCATATACTCAGCGTCTGTGTAATCTGCTTCAGATGCATATATATTTTTTTTAAATCGATTATTTACTCTTTGCTATGATCGACAAGGAGATGCAAGTTGCTGTCATTATGCTTGACCTGAAAAGTTACTCGACGGGAAACTGTTTCTTGTCGGGTAAACCTGCAGATTTCAGGAGCAGAAAGCAGTAGCAAGTTTTCATTGTTGAATGATCATTTTCGCTTGTAAGTATCAACTATTTTGGACCATACATCATGAAGATCGGACGAAGTTAGGTTATAGCACCAGTTGCACTCTTTAAGGACTGTATCGAAAATAAGATATCCGGAACTGTGCGGGATTGAACTTGAATATTATGAAGATCGAATGGAATTTATATTATTCTTTCACTAGCTTACGAATTTTTGATCGAACACTTTTCATCAATTTCCGGACAAGTGTTTCATCACATTTTTTGGACGCCATAGCCCACATTTTTTTTTGAACTGCGCTGACGCTAAATCCAGCCAAAACAGTGAAGGGGTACTATGCTTCGGATATTAGGGCAGCAACCTCTTCTGCAGACACTCAGATCTATATATTCCCGCATTGATTGTTCCGGTAGAGAAAAAAATTGTAGACTTCATACCGCAGGAACATATTGCTTGCCATACCAGCACTTTTCGACTTCTCCACTTGAATCGACCTGTCTGCATCGCTTTCATCCTCCCCTACGACGGCAGTGTAAGATTGGGGACCTGGAAGGATTTTTGAGTCTTTTTTGACATAAGTCTCGTCATCCATCAAAATACAACCATCCGGTCGCTGCAAAACTCGCCAATACAATTTCCGGGCTTTTGTTGCTGCGCGTTGCCTCTGTTCTGCACTTTGTTTGGCGATTTTCTGCGATACTTTGAATCATTCCGACGCTGATTCCCGCTTGATTTGAAAAATCACGTAACGATATTGCTTTGTTCTTCCGAATTAGAGCTACCACTTTCTGATCCAGTTAAGGATTGGAAGATCCGGGTTTTCTGCCTCTTCCTGGCAGTTCATCCAAAGAACAGTGTTTCCAAAACTAGGTTATGGGGAATTTTACACTCGCGTGAGGAATTGCAAAGCGCTTCACCAATTGTCGTATGTGTCCAAAGCCTTAATTTTCGTGTCTTTTTGAATGTGCGACATTTTGAAAACGAAGCATTAAAACCGTGCAAACAAGTAAACATACAAAGTATGGAAGTTAAACGCACCGCATGCTATGATGAACACATTAAAACCATAACAAGTACACGCGTATAACGCAAATGTACGTGGATAGCTTATTTTCGATACATTATCTAGTTTTTAAATTGCTAAAGATAACATTTCGTAAGTAATCCTGATTGCACTATTGAAATTGATTTAGGAACTGTTAATGAATTGTTTTTCGCTTTTTTTCTGCAGTTTTTTCTAATATCTTCATATTTAGCCATTCGTTTTATGTTGCCACCAATACATCGCATGAAGCTTTCCCGTGGGACGATAAAAAAAATTTACTTGCAGTTTTCTTCCACCGTGAAATTGTGGTTAACAGGTCAAAATGGAACCATAGTACGAAAAAAATAGCAAACCCAATAACGAAAATCATGTTTACAGTACATCAACACTACGGTAGTTTATTTTGCCAAATGAGAGATATTTGGTTTCAAACAATGGTTTTGTATTATTTTGTAGAATCGGTCAATTAGTTCCACAGATATGACCGGAAGATGTTCCGAAAAACACAGATTCCAAGAACTATGTTGCATTTATGGATAACCATTTAGCTAAATTGCACAGAAAAACCACAAGATAAAAGGAACTAGAATCCAATAAATCTCTTATTCCAAAAATATGATCGGCTGTTAAAAAAAAAAACGATTTCAAGAACCATATCGTATTTCTCAACATAAACTATGACGTTTTTTACACAATGTCGATGGCAGGCAATGTCGAACAAGCCATCATATGTGAAGACATCCCAATGAGAGGGGAGAAGAGCCCGCCTTCATCTCACGAAATGTTAATGACAGGGAGTTGGCAATTTCACTCTTCCCTTCCAAATTGCTTCAAACCGGTTCCCTGATGGTCCCATCTTTACCTATTGCATTTAATATAGTAATTTTTTTTTTTGTTGTTTTTTGTTATTGTGTCCAACCTTGACTTTTCCACCACTGTTGACCAATTTGTTGTTGTTTTTATTTTATGTATCCAAAATACAATTTGAAGCAATAAAAGTCTCCCGTTTGCAACTTGAAGTGTACAATTTGGTGAGTTGGCCTGTTTCCCATATTCCCTTTTTTTTTAAAGTCGCTGCTACACCAGCATATTTAATTCCTTACTATTTTGATGTCTTTGTTTTCTATACTGGGGTACAATTTAAAAAAAAATCGAATTGCGACCGTCACGAGAAGTGGTCATGTTTTGAGCGTCAACATCTCAGTCGTTTCCCAAAAGATTTTCAAAATGTTGGCACCAATCGATTGGAAATATTTTAACGCATCGATTTTAATAGAGAACATTGTTTATTTCGTGACACATACTTCTGAAAAAATCATAAATCTTAAGCCATTTTTTTTCACCCATCGTTGTTCACGTATTTTCTGGAAATCGCCTTCAATTATGCACCGCATTACGACTGCAGCACGACGGGACGGAAATTTGCTCTAAACTCGGAACTCCGAACTTTGAGTTGATTTCATCAGGTGCGCAACAGTATTTGCACGAGTACTCTGAGAATAAGGATCTGTCGCATCGTGCCATCGGAAAAAAGTTGGGAATCGCAAATTCCACGGTGCCGGGTATCACAAAACAGCTCGAAGAACGTCTGACTGTTGATCAAATGCGAAGATCCGGAAAAATGTCGTCAGGTTAACGAGAACGCTCACAAACGCGTGGTTGGGCCCTTTAAACGGAAACAGAACGTCACAGTTCGAGATGTGGCTAAAAAGTTGCATGTGAGCAAGACTTTCGTGCAGAATATCAAAACTCGAGCTGGACTACGTACGTTTAAGGATCAGAAGTCCCCAAACCGTGACGAGAAACATAATATGGTCGCAAAAAGCCGTGCCCGGAGGTTGTACGACCAGAAGTTAACAAAACCACACTGCTGCGAAATGGATGCCGAGACATATGTGAAGGCGGACTTCAACCAGATTCCAGTAAACCTGCCAAGGATAAGTGTGATGTTCCCGAGAGCCTCCGGACACAGAAGATGTCGAGGTTCGCCAAGAAGTTCTTGATTTGGCAAACGATTTATACTTGCGGAAAGCGGAGTAGACCTTTTGCTACCGCTAGCACCATGGATGAACAGGTGTGTTTGGAAGAGTGTCTAAAAATGCGGCTTCTCCTTCTCCTGAAGGCTCACGACGGTCCGACGATCTTCTGGCCGGATTTGGCCACATGCCACTACACGAAGGACGTGCTTGAGTGGTATAAGGCGAATGATGTCGATTCCGTGCCGAAAGATCTGAACCTCCCAAAGACTCCGCAGCTGCGTCCAATAGAAAAAATACTGGGCCATTATGAAGGAGCACCTTTTAAAACGACCTAAACTGGTGAAGAATGTAGAAGAAATGAAGAAATTATGGGTTAGTATGCAAAAAACTGTCGATTCTGAGGTAGTGCAGAACCTTATGGCTGGGGTTAGAGCCAAGGTTCGCGCATTCAAATATAAAGGTGAAATAAATTGAATGAATGATGCCATACTTTTATTGTTTCTTTTTACTCCCTGAAAATTTGGTGCTAATCGGATAAAAACTCGAATTTTGAGAATGAAATTTGTGTGTGCGGATTTCAAACGGTGCACCCTTTTACTTGTTAACACAGCCGTCTATAGAGTGGGCCAGTTTGAACAAATTTCGGCTTTAAAGAAGCATAGAGGAGGTGTTGGTAGACAAAACAGTTTTGAATGTAGTTTTATCAACAAAGCCGGGAGGATTGCTATACGGCTGGAATAAAACTAAAATTGTTACTACCCAGGTAACCAATAAGCATTAGCATATGCAGTAAATCAACCCTAAATCTGCATTTCAGATGATACAAGCATTATATTAGCATTATATCAGCATCTTGAATGCTATCTGATGTAAAGTTAAATTTCAAATGCTATTTAGATGCTTGTAGCCTGTAATAAGCATTTCGAATGCAAAATAGCATTAATGAAGCATTGCAATAAAGCAGTCGTATACAGGGTGCGGCAGAAAATAATGCGAAATATAATTTCTTTCAAATCCCATTTTCGACTAATTCAAGCAATAATATCAACATTTTCGAGTGCAGTTATCTTTAAAAGTCCTTTTAAACAAAGTTATCTATAAAGTCCTTTTAAACAAATTTATTCAATGTGTCCTCCATTTTTATTAATAACATCCTCGAGCCGATGCCGGAAGCCAGAGCATGCCTTTCGGACGTAGTCCTCCGACATTGACTGCCATGTGCGTGTTATGGTTGACTTCAGGGTTTTCACACTAGGGTGTGATGTTTTGCAGGCTCGTGCTTCAAAATATGCCCAAATCGAATAATCCAACGGATTAAGATCTGGGCTGCTATGGGGGCCACTAATCCTTCGGCCAAATTGGATCCACTTCGATTGGACGTGTGACACGGCGCTCCATCCTGCTGTAGGACAACGTTTTGGTCCTCGAAGAAGTTGGCCTTCACCCAGGGAAGCACTTGGCCCTTTAAAATACCGATATACACTTCGATATCGATATACACTACACGGTATTGATTTTAACTCCAGCATCAATTAAAACAGGCGCCATTTTCAAACCGATGGACGCCACCAAGCCAAACATCATGACACCAGCCGGATGTTTGGTTTGAAATTTGAATTTCACTTTTTCCGGAACGTTCTCCATTTCCTGCGGTGAAATGAACCGGTCCGTGCGGCTGTTGGCCACAGGATCGATGCTGAAAAACTTTTCGTCGGAGAACAGGGTTATCAATGTTTCCTTCAAGGAAAGTAATCTCTTGGAACGAGTCACTCGTAGTTCCTTGACCCGGTCCGTAATCAAGTGGCGTTTCACTCTAGCTCTGGAAGATGCATGCAGGTCTTCTTTGATGATTCTCCGCATGGATTTCTCCGAAATATTGGCTTTCTTTGCAAGTTTTCTTATGGAACGCACCGGGTTGCGAGCAATTTTTGCACGGACCGATTTGATCACGTTCGGCGTGCGTGTAAAGCGCGGATGTCCGCTTCCCGGCTTCCGCTGCTTAGGAACATCCTACAGGGACTTTTTTATGCGGTAAATTGTTGCCAAATGGCACCTTACCACCTTGACAATCTCTTTTGGCTTCTTCTGGGCGAGCAACAACTTCTTTTGCGAACATTTTGACGAATTTGCAATAAAACAAATAGAATGTTTGGATGCAGCACTTGAAAGTAAACATAAACAAATACACTTTCGACAGAAATTAGTCACTAGCTACACGAATTAACCCAATACTCAAGTTTGAACATTTTCGCATTATTTTCTGCCGCACCCTGTATTGGGCCAAAAGCGGCATTTAAGGCGACTTAATTGCTTGATCGACTGCCGTTAAGATGCTTTGCAACTGCTTATTGGTTACCTGGGTAGAGATGGACATTGCTCGTGGAGGACCTTGGTATCGTTGAACGGAATGTGTGAAGCTGAACGTGATGCGACTTTGCGGAGCAGTTACCCAAATCTCCTTTATATTCACACTCACGATAACATAATCCCATTTCTGACATCAGTAAGGGATTTCTTTGCATTAGAACAGTTTTTAAAAAAAAACTGTGCTTGACACATTTATTCGTCACCTCACTTGCACAACCAATGATCTGTCCTGATAACTAGGAAAAGAGAATGAGTCATACTGTAAGGCATCCTTATGCATGCTAAGCTGGGAGTATGCTCACAATGGTGTTGTCCTTTTTTTACGAGTAATGCCCAAAACACTAACGGCCCGTCACGCATTTTCATTCTTAAACTTCACAAATTGTTTTAAATTTGTTTGTTTGTAGATACATTTCTCAGGTAAATAATTCGATTTGTAACTTTTATCCAAAGAGGGGATTTTTGTATGTGTTATAATATGCATTAAAATATGCGTTGATTTGAAATTCCAAAATCACCATTTTGATGTGCACAAAAGATTCTGTTGACGTTTCTACTAGCAGCTGCCTAGCGCACTCTACATTGATAGTCCATCAAAAGGGCTTATACTTCCAAGCTAAGACCCGTGAATATTTTTACCACAATATTAACGTTTGAGAAACTCATTTCTTTTAGAAGTAGCAGCCTAGAAACAATTTTCTTTGCATAAGTTTTTGTGATGAAAAGATTCAGATATGATGGTTTTCAATTTCTGCTTGTTCATGATGCACTCTGTACAATGCTACCATTGTGCTACACAACATATAAATAAGTATCTAGTTGGTTTTCCTGGAAATCGTTTTCAGATATATTTTATTAGTTTTATTGGAAGAATTATTATCTGGATGCAGTAACAGCACCTTTGATAAGGGGCTCTAAAAATCACATGCGTTAATGTCTTTGATTATCTCATACGCCCATATTACGCAGACAGGTTAAATTCCACCCACCTACATATCTCGAGATGCTTTAATCCTATCTTGTCACTGTTCCTGGAATGTCTGGGCTAGCTCTTAGGAAGAAAATAGGTCAGTTCCAGACAGCGTGAGCAATTCCCTATTTCCCTGTTTCTGTACTGCGAGGGCGTGCCACTGACGACGCAGACATTTACCTTATTTTTCTTGGTGGAACTACTGTTTCGTCCCACGCAATCCCACTTCCATGTAGAGATTTTATCCTCTAAAGACGGACAGAGGCAAAGGAGTCGAATTGGACTCTCCTAGCTTGAACTGCGATGAAGATATGTTATTCCAAACAGGAAGTGTATATTTAGCGAACAGTCGAGCGAAGAGCTACGTGGGAGTTTTGCAATAGAGGATCTTGAGTCCTAACACAACACAAGCAATCGATTCCCCCTTTCGAGTTTGGCTGTGTCAATTATTAATTTTACCGTTTCATGCATTCGAAACCCAAGCAATCTCGAAACCACGCAGAAGCGTTTTGCTCGCTTCTTGAACAGGTCCTTACTAACAGCTTAAAGCGATAAATTCACCCGGATTTTGTTTTCGATTTTTCAATAAAGCTCCCGGCTGAGGATTCTATTTACACTTGGGAATCCACTTGCTCACTTGGTACCAGTAGACGATCGGATACTTGACACGAAAGGATGAGATGAATTGCAGAATGGATGAAATGCGATGAGAATTGCACAGGCGGGTGGACGACGTACCGAAATGATTTTTTGATAAGATAATTTTCTTCTCGAATTACTTATCTGAGAAGCAGATTAATGAACGGATGATTTGATTGGAACAGGATGGCATAGTGAAACGTTAATACATACAAAAAAATGAGACGAGAGGTAATTTGCATTTATTAATGGTTGTTGTTGTGGATCAAACTTTATTAGGTGGAAACAGCTTAACTCCAAACGAATGGAACACGAATTCCAGAAATTCATTTATTACAGAAAGACATCATTCATTAAAATAGAAAAATGTTCCTTTGTGAAAAAAATTTTGGGTGTTAACAGCTGTCATTATTTTTCAAAGAAGCGTCATCATAGTCATAAAAATTCAAACGCAGTTTATCTGCTTAAAACCAAATAAACGCCGAAACGCGAATCATACTTAGTCTACAGGTAACCGTTACCTTCGTTTCAAGAAAGAGAAATATGGAAAGTACATCAAGTCGTTTCCACTTAAAAATCATCCACTCAGAAAATAAATATAACTGAGGCATTCCATTCCCACTGGCACCACCTGACCCTTAGTTACTGAAGGAGGTTCTTGTTTCTTAGTATTATCCGTATATCAGATTACCTTTCTTGCCCTTCGTTCGGGAACAGCCTGGGCGATGAAAATCGATGAAAGACGAAAGATAAACAATTTATCATCTCCCTTTTTCATCCACCATCAAGGGAAACTCACACGCAACTGGCACAAAAAGAGGTGCTTCATCTCATGATGGCGGGCTAAGCTGGGAAAAATAACCCCAGATTCCGTTGGTTCCCTAGGGTGTCTGCGTTTTTATGTTGTTTTTCTTTTCACGGCCAAGCAGGTCAATGGGCGGGATTGATTTACATCGTTCCAGAGTGTGGTGTAAATAAGCTTGCTTCCTAGAGCTGGCATGAGGCGTTTCGAGTGTGTTTGTTATTGTTTAGTGCGTAAAGGCAAAGTTAACTTGGGTGTTTTGACAGTTCCAATTGTTGAATATTCATGAGTTCATTCGATAACAAAATTTTGATTCCACCCTGTGGAACCAGCTAAATTTTCGACTTTAAGGAATACACATATGGTCTCTCTTATGGCTGATTCGCAACGCCGTTTCGAATTTTAGAAACGAATAAGATTTTGCAGGTAAATCTGTTGTCAAATTTGAACGTACACGCATTAATTCACTTGCGATAAATTGGATGAGGGCAACGATTAATGAGTGATAGTGGTCTAACATATAACACCCCAGCTCCCTATAAATAGGACAGATTTGTACTAAAAACATCTGCTGAATTGAGTTACGGTTTCCAGTTAAGTCAAGTCCTATCACTTATTTCAAAATTGTAAATTTCTCCATTGTACAATTTTTATAAAGTTCTATTTTAAAACTTTCTTGAATTAATCTAAAAAAAGCCAACAAAAGTTTTTTTTTAAAGATGGAGAAAGAGTTTTTTGAATAGAAAACTTTTAAAGGATTTTGGAAACTTTGTATGTTTGTATCAATATGCACATTTTATAATATCGTCCCTCTCGAAGATCATGGTTGTCATCTTGTCGTAGGTGAGAGGGCTAATCTCATGCAAAAGGACGTCATGGGAGACCAAGAACATGATCAGCAGTGACAGTATCACACTCTGCTTTCTTTAAATTGCCACGCCATGGTACGTTTATTTGAGGGCACTGAAAGAGGTGTGATACTTGCGGGCTTGGCCGCAATTCACTCTTAGACGAAGCTAGGCACAATCTACAAATACTTGATATCAAATAATCTACAAAATGCACTTTTTATTTGCTTGACAATTCTTTCATTGTTGTTTATTCTCTAATTATCATCTATTAAACATCAAATATACCTATACAGTTGGTATCATTTGTTTCAATCTTCATGAAAAGTCCAATTAATTAATTAACCCAACTTTATTTAATCAAACGATCTTAACACAGCGGGTACTGATACAATAATGATGGCTGACGGTGTTGCGTTGTTATGCTCTCAGTGTTGCCATCAGTACTGCAACATCTTCCCCTTTCTTCAAAACTGTAGGTGGAAATCCTTTAGCTTGTTCGGTATACGAGTAGCCCTCTTTGGTCGGTCTATCTTTGTCGGTGTAGTTGGACGAACTCTTTGCGAATCGACATCCACTGACATTTCACTAACCGGTGGCAAAAGAGTAGGCGACGATTCGGCAATCCCATCTTCAGTCTCCGTTTGACAAGGGGGAAATTGATTTGATTCTCCATTCAGTGGTGCGGTAGTTTCATTTCTGCAGTTTCCAGGAGGACTCCTTGCATAGGAAGACATTCTGCGGCTTGACGGCATATCAAGTTCTTTACGCGGCTTCAGATGCACCAAAGAGCGACGGTAGTCCGCCCCGTTGACGTTCACTAAATAGGATCTATCGTTGTATCGATGGCTGATCGTCCCTGTTGTCCATAGTTTCGATTCAGGATGCGCCTAAACATACACCGGAGAGCCAACTTCCAGCTCCGGTAATTTTTGTGCCTTCCGATCATAATATAATTTCGACTGTTTACGATTCTCTTCTATTTTAGCGGAAACATCCTCTACCACCTTCGGAAGTAGATTATTTATAGCTGTAGGAACACCACAGCGAGTTGATCGTGAGAGTAGGCGTGCAGCCGGACTGGAACCGATTTTGTTTGGAATATTGCGCCAGTGAAGCAATGCATACCAGAAGTCGGATCCACTTTCTTCCGCTTTTTTCATCAGGTGTTTAGCGATTTTGACCGCGGCCTCCGCTTTTCCATTTGCATGCTGGTGATGTGGAGCAGATGAAACCAACTCAAAGTCCCAGTTTGCGGCAAATTGGATCATCTTTCGACTGGTGAAATTAGTGTCGTTATCCGTAACGACCCTTTGATGTAATCCAAAGCGCGAGAAGTTTTGCTTGCAAGCTGCGATCACAGATTCGGGAGTCAAATCCTTTAAAAGGTTTACCTCGAAGAAATCCGAAAAGTGATCAACCGAAAAAAGAAATGTGCGCTTGACACCGTTCATTTCGGCAAAAAAGACGTCCATGGAAATAAGCTGGAACGGGTACACAGGAATTTCGTGTGTCTTCATCGTCGGATTCGGCTGAGACGCTGCAAATTTCGCACATACTGCACATCCTTTAACCACATCCTTGATTTGAGAGGTCATACCCGGCCAGAACAGATTAGCACAAGCCATCTTCAATGTAGCTTCTATCCCATTGTGGCTCGCATGGCAGCTATCAATCAACTTCCTACGAAGAACGTGTGGAACCAGGATGCGATCGCGAAATACCAGTCCATCTTGCGTCGAAAGCTCGTTGCGATAACCGAAATACATCTTGATGCCATCAGGAACATGGTCCGTGTACCTCGGCCACCCATTATTGATGTAATAGATGATGAGCTGCATGGTTTGGTCCTTTTTCGTTTCCTGTATAATTTCATCCAAACGGGTACTTGGCACGTAAAGAAAGTTGCTTAATTTAACCTCTTGAATCGCTTCGAACACCTTGAAAATATTCTCTTTCCTGTACTCGTCTTGAGGCTCGATGTTCGGCAACGGCGCACGAGATAGTGCATCCTTACCGGTGACACATTCTATTGACAAATTGTATCGCTGAAGGTTGAGCATCATGTGTTGCAAACGACGAGGTGCTGATAAGAGTGGTTTACGAAACACAGTTAAAAGCGGATTGTGATCGGTTTTGATCGTAGCTTTTAGATTTCCAACTATTAGCTGGTCGAAACGGACACATGCGAATACTATGGCTAGCAGCTCCTTTTCGATCTGCGCATAGTTTTTTTCAGTTGCAGTCAAGGTTCCTATCCTATCACACCATCCTGTTGGAGCACTGCTACTCCAAGACCGATGCTGCTTGCATCGCACTCGATAGTGAGAGGTTGCGTTACATCGTAATATTTCAACGTTTTTATATCTGATACCAGCAATTTCATCCGACTGAACTCGTTCTCTTCCACAGATTTCCGTCTCCAGGATCAGCTTTCTAAGGTTGGTGATACAAGCACTACCCAAGCAATACACAAGTTTTATAACGGTTGAAAATACTTTTATTTGACTAGATTTGGTTATACAGAAGCTTACTCAACATAAAATCATGAAGATGTTTTACTCGGGTAAGGTTCTTGATGAAACGGCCCATTTATGTGACCATTCCCACGAACCTATGGACATCCTTCCGATTCTGTGGCCTTGGAAATTCGCGAATAGCAAAGATCTTCGACTCATCCGGCTTGAGACCAGCGTCGGTGAGAACGTGTCCATAGAACTTCACTGACTTCTTGCATAGTTTAAGCTTCGACTTGTTGAACTTGACGTTGTGAAGCTCCAGAGGACATATAAGTTTTTCGAGGCAGCTGTTGTGTTTTGCTAATGCTTCCTCAAGAGTAATTCCAATGCAGAATACGAGCAAATCATCCGCGATGCACTCAACGCCATCCAATCCTTAGATAACCTCCTGCAACGGAAGACGTGTCCAACGGCAACGACCAAACGGAGTCCAGAACGTTGTCAGCTTGCTGCTTCTGGTCTTAGTTTTTAAAATAGTGCGTTTATTCGCTAAAAAATGTCCATTGAAATGTTTGTTTACAAAGGCAGATTCGCCCATTTTGCAAATTTCTCTGGAAATGTTTTCAAAACAGAAACTCATGGCTTCCGGAAAACAGCTATGTTTTTTTCCAGAAGAGTTAGCAGATTTCATATCTGCTACGGTTACGCCAATTGTTCGGCATCGGCAGCCTGAAAATATTTGTACTACGAAACCTAACACCCTGTATTATAATTTAAATGTGGGGTCTATACGCTAGCCGTGATCAACGCACTAACTCTAACAACATATTACTTAGGGATCAGACATTTCAAACTGAGCAAAGGGCACCGAAAAGTGCTACTTAAAATAGACACTGACAAAGAATTAAAGGCTTAGGTTTTATGGAAAGAGTAGGGCGCGGAGGGTCCGCATAGGGAGGTGAGTAGCCTTGAGGCCATAGAACAATTCTTTTCTATATCGGTTAGCTTTGCTTTAATAGTCTCTTGATTTAATGTCATCCCTCTCGTGGGTCAAATTTTCCACCTTGTCGACGGTGAGAAGGCTTATCTCATGCTATAAACATGCATCTGAGACCAAAAATTTGACCAGTAGCGAAAGTGTCACACATTGTAGCTATTTTTTCACTGCCACGTCGTAGAACGTTTATATAAAGGCACTAACATCAGGTGTGATACTGGCGGGTTATGCCGCAAGAGAAAGACTAAAAGTACACTTTACACTTTCGTGGCAACTTATGTTGCTATTCATCCATTTGTTTTATGGAATGAATAACCTAAATACCTGGTTTGCTCATGGTATAATAACTGAATGTAATTGCTCTATTTTCGAAATGGGTAAATGTTATGATACGGGTAGTTATCTGACTGTTCGAAATGAAGCACACAGTCATAGAAAAGTGTACCTGAAGACTGATGATGACAAGCATGTTTATTCGAGATACAACGCGGAGGGCCCGCTTAGGAAGCACCATAAGAAGCAATAGAATAAACCTATCCATGTGGCTTACGTCAGTAGCACCTCCTTGTTTGTAAAGTTCAAAGACGGCAAATAGGTTGTAATCGGTTGTAATGCGAGGCGATGAGATCGTATCCTTCTTACCACACTTTAAATATATAGAAAGGATAAACAAATAAAAAATAAGCCAACTTTTCATACTAACCTTGGTCTGCATGCGGTTTTGCAATGATGGTTGCATGGACGCGAGCGGTTATGGAACTCATGAAATCAAGCAGCTACTCAGCCAGCGCCGCACGCGGTTTAGGAAGTAAGTATATGTCTGGATCCACATAATTGAGGTAATCTCTTCACAAAAATATATAGGGTTGCAAGGGGGTGACAAACACAAATCAATAAATACAATTTAATCCATAAATCAAATAGAAGTACAGTACCTACCAAACACAATAACAGACCGTATTTACGTACACATTATTATGAATAAGACAAGACACAAAAATACACAGTACACTGATGAAAACTCAACATAAACAAGAACTTACACAATACATGAAAGCGAATCAATTTTATTAAAACTATTTGAATCATCACGATAACAACAGTGGCCAAATGGGCACCATAGCCTAGGATCGTTTGTGTGCTGATTTAATATAGAGGCTCATAGAAGCGAATTTTACCAATAAAAGGGTCTAGTGCAGATTAAAAGTAAGAGCCGGCTACCACTGTGATACCCACAAAAAAAAATAAGAAAAAAAGGCACATTTTATAATATCGTTAATAGCAAAACAACAAAAAGGATCGTTAATAGCAACTTACTAAGTGAAATCATTTTTGAGATACTTTTAGAACAAATTCAGAAAAGTTGATTGTATACAACAAATGCTCCTTTTTCATGAGTTAGTCACTATTTCTTATCTGTTACGATGAATTTTCAAATAAGTACAAACATAAAATTACAAACAACTTCTTATTTGACATGATAAAGAATGGCTGAACCAGAGTTAATAGTAGAAGAATTACACAAAGAGATACTGTCTGTCCTTTATGTTAATCTTTGTTTATATAAGGAAAGATCATTCCTTATCCTACCCTGGAATTATATTTGAATGCAATGGCTGCTATGGAGGCTGATGAAAGAGCAACATTTAAAAGCAGTCGTCAGTGCAGTCTTGCTCCAGATTAAATAAATAAATAAATAAATAAAAGGAAAAACAAATAAAAAATAAGCCCACTAGATAGAAAGTAGACCCGTTTTTTTTAAATGTTTCAAATTAGTTCTTATTTAAAAGATAGTTAAATTGGGGATTGCAACAAGATCCCATGCTGTAGAGTAGGCTGTAATTTAGGTTTAAGACATTTTTTTGCAATGAAACGAGGAGTCGTTGTGAGAATATCACCAATAATCTCACATACACCCTGCCTGCCATGAAATAATAAAATCCTTCTTTCTCTTCACCTTTTCATACCAACCTTGGTCTGCATGCGGTTTTGCAATGATGGTTGCATGGACGCGAGCGGTTATGGAACTCATGAATTCAAGCAGCTACTCAGCCAGCGCTGCACGCGGTTTCAGTATTAAGTATATGTCTGGATCCACATAATTGAGGTAAGCTCTTTAAAAAAATATATAGGGTTGCACGGGGGTGTCGAACACAAAGCAATAAATACAATTTAATCCATAAATCAAATAGAAATACAGTACCTACCAAACACAATAACAGGCCGTATTCACGTACACATTATTAAGAATAAGACAAGACACAAAAATACACAGAACACTGACAAAAACTCAAAATGAACAAGAGCATACAAAATACCACAAAAAAAAAAGAAAAAAAAATAGGCACATTTTATAATATCGTTAATAGCAAAACAACAAAAATGAGCGTTCATAGCAACTTACTAAGTGCAATCATTTTCGAGATACTTTTAGAACAAATTCAGGAAAGTTGATTGTATAGAACAAATGCTGCTTTTTCATGAGTTAGTCACTATTTCTTATCTGTTACGATGAATTTTCAAATAAGTATAAACATAAAATTTCAAACAACTTCAAATTAGACATGTTAACGAATGGCTGAACCAGAGTTAACAGTAGAAGAATTAGACAAAGAGATATTGTCTGTCCCTTATGTCAATCTTTGTTTATTTATGGAAAAATCATTCTTTATTTGAATGCAATGGCTGTTACGCAGGCTCGTGAAACAGCAACATTTAAAAGCAGTCGTCAGTGCAGTCTTGCTGAAGAATTAACGAACAATTCTTTTTTTTAAATTCAACATTTATTAAACCTTCTACAGAAATGCTCAAGATTTCGGCCGTTTAATGGAACCTTAGCCATGGCCGATGAAAAAATGAATTTCGGCATGTTCTTTATCTCTCATGTGGCCTTGGCGATCAGCTCCTCCGTTTTGGCCACGAAATGATTGGAGTAGATCCTCCGTTCGAGATTCGCACGAAAATTGCGACGCTGGTAGACGTTGGGGGTGGACGGCCTTCGATTCAACATCTTTCAGACTGGCGTCTGGTCCAGTGATATCTTGGCATAATGGGTCGAGGCCAGTTCCAAATGAGCACATCCTGCTTTGCGTGATATTTCTTGATGGAGGCGGTAGATTTCGGCAGGCAACTGTCTATCTCCCCGTTTACCACAAACCCTGAAGCAAAAAACAGCGGCTTGGACATTTCCTTCTCACTGTTCGTCTGCTACAGAAGGACTTTCGTCAAGAACATTGCTTAGTAGATATATTTGATGTCAACGTAGCTCCTTCGGTAGGGGACGTAAAGTACTTGGTGCCCTGCCAGTCGTTGCCATTAAGTGTCAAGTAGGTCTCATCTCGCTTTGCCGGAAATATTCACTAGCACCTTCAGCCGCTTTTGCTGCGTGATTATCTGCTGCTCAGACACGGCTGGCCTCGACTGACGCTTCCGCATAACAATGGCCATCTTGTCAAAGGTTTTTTTTTCACTGTTTGGCCTTATAGCCCAACGCGCAGAACAATAAGACCACCTCGGTCTTCTCATTCATCTTCTGCTGTACTTTACGGTCACGCAGCATTTTCGGGTGGCGGAAACAGGCTTCCGTTCCGGATCGACCAAACCGGTGAATACGAAGTGCCTGGCGGTGTCCAACTACTTCGGTTCATGGTGGAGCTGGCATTGTGAACAAACAAACGAGCGTAGGTGCATGTCTGTTTTACCCATGCTTATTGCAATTTAACCCATCCTCTGCTCCATTCAGGAGTTCGTCGTAGTGCTGCTTCTCCCTATCAATCAACTCACATCCATCCGTCAGAATGCACCTATCCATATTCCTACACATTTATCCTCGTGGCACAGAGCCTTTGCGAGATGTGTTGAGCTTCTGATAGATCTTCCGCGTTTCTTTAATGTGGTGCAGCTGCTCCATTTTCTCACACTCCGCTTCATCCAGGTTCCATTTAGAACGATCCACGTAATCCACTGTCATCAATTTGGCAATTCAATGTTTAGTAGTATGAACCTATTGTTTTGGTACTGTTATATTTCCATGTCGGTGAACCTCTCGTTAAGAAAATGTGAGGTATTTTAGATTTTTAATGATCTCATTGAAAAATAAACATTTCAACTCATTTTCAGGTGTTCCATAACCATGCTTGCACAATATGGATCCAACATATGCCCTGCGCTTGGCTATTAGCGGAAATGTGTTGCGAATATTTCATAGCAAATTTACATTTTTGTGCAATATAAAAAAAAACAATAAGCTAGCAATTCAATTCTGATTGCGTTCAGTTAGCAGAATGAACTATCATCCCATGGGATAGAAAATGCACATCGAGAATCACTTCAATTTCTACAGTTTCTCATTTTTCTCTTTTGAGTCGTTCCACGCTTAACGATGAATGGATCAAATATGACCTCTCTCTTTTTCAGGAGACCCGTCAGTGCGTGTTTATTCAACACTAGCGTTAACTTCACCAGTTTGGGTTTTTATTCTCAAATGACATGTTGAAACATCACAGAAAGTTTTTATTAATGAATTTATGAAATGACTAAGAACAGCAGTTTTTATTTAATTTTGCAGAAATCATTATTTGAATATACTAACTGTGATGTGAAAATGACGCTCAATGCCACCTAATGGCTTTAAGGATAACCTGGAAAAATCACACAAAAAATCTTTTTATGTAATGATAGACTGTTCCAGAAATTATAAGCACACCTAATGTTAACGGTGATTTTGAATTGATTGAAATTTTTCAAATTATTTTGGCTTCGTCCTATTTTTGGTGAGCGTGAGCTTTTTTAGTGGAATCTCTGTTACTAGAAAATGAGAAGAGAGATTAGTAATTTCCATTTAATTCCAAATACCTTTATTGCTTATCTTGACTGATACGCGTAATTCGTCTACAATGTGCAGACTTCTTCAGTGTCTTGTACTCGACAGTTGAGTATTAAATTAAATTAAATTAGCGAATTAAATGGAAATAACTAATCTTTCTGCTCATTTTCGTCCTTTTGTTCACACATTTCTGTACGTCATAGCCTCAAACAAAAAACTTAGTTTTTGGTTGACTTTCAGAATGCGTGATCTTACTCCGGAGCAGAGAAAAAGTATCGGCCACATATAGCATATTGAGAGTGGAATCTCTTAAAGAAAATTGGCCAAGAAGAGTAACGTCGAAACGGTATGAACTGCAACAATAAACAATGGAGAACAATGTCCTTTTGAAGATGAACTGAAAAGTGGTAGGAAATCCGGTCCTATGAGTCCTGCTATTGACAAGATAATCATTGATGCCTGTAAGCAGAAATCATCGGCTTCCGTTCGAGATGTGGCGAAAAAGATAGGGACCTCGACGGTTAACGTGATGCGTGCAAAACAGCGATTTGGATTCAAGACATACCGGAAGTAGAAGAAACACAAAAGAAACTCAAATCAGGCCATGTCTGAGAAACCAAAAGCCTGGAAACTGTATGATACGATTTTTTGTAGAAATTCTGGATGTATAATCATGAACGATGAAACCTATGTAAAATTGGATTACAAAACTCTTAAAAAATAACTAAACAAAATAATTTAACTCTTTAAAAACAACACATTTTTAATTTTTTCAAAGTTTGATTATAATTTCAGAAACAGTCTGTAGTATTAGAATTCAGTGATTTTTTTCTTAAACACTGTTGATACCTTCATTTGAATGCATTTACACTTGTAATCGGAACATTCACTCTCAGGGCCAAATAGTCTCCCGGACCCGCAACAACCGTAAGAGTGGTCAGTCTATGAAATTAGTGCCAGAACTCTGCGATTTTTTCAAAATTACTTCTAAAAGCATCAGTTTATACTTGTGATCTGAAAATTGTTCCTCAGAGCCTTGTGGTAGCCTAACAGATGAGGCAGATTTATTTTTTAGAACTCCTCAGCTTTATTTTTAAAAATTATGTTTAACAGTATCTTTTTAATACAATTGCATTGGAGATCTGGAAATCAACCCTCAGGGCCACGAGGTGGCATTTCGAATGACGTAGATAAAGCGTAATAAAGGTCTATTTATGCCTCTATTTGCCTTTGAGATCTGAAAAATGCCCCTCAGATTCATCTGATGGTCCTCCGGACAACCTGGAACAACCGTTTATTTCGTAAATACATGGGTTTAGTTAAAAACATTGAAAGATTTTATGCTACAGTACTTCTTAAAGCTGAACACATTTGAACTGTTGAATTGGACAACGAGCCTCCGAGCCATCTTATGATCGCTCGGGAGATCCGGAACATCCTAGAAGTATACATCCTCTAATTGTTATATTTGTATTTTCCGAACGTGGAGTAACGATTATGATGTGGAAGGAGATGTTTCGCTCATCGCCATGGGGCACCAAGAGTGAACAGTCATGTTGAAAGTTCCGTCAGTGTACGGTAGGTTGGAAATAGAATAGAAGTATTGAAAATTGAGCGAAAGGGCATGGTAAAGTAGTACTCGAACCAAGGACGTTATCATTGCCATCATATAACAATTAGAGTATGTAAACCCCATAAATGGTTGTAACCATTAATTCATACAGGTGGGGACCAGTATCACAACGCTTTACGGTATTTCTCTCCGAGGTCTCTACGTTAGAGATGACGAGAAAAAAACTAAGTAATTATCAGTTGTTGTGTACAAAAACAAACCCAAAAAAGGAGAGAGTTTCCTCTCTCATGTACGCATCAAAACAGAGTGTGTACAAACTACCGCTAGAAACTATCACAAGCGATCAGTGGTACATGAGCGAGATCCAACGAGTTATTATTGCCAGTTGAGGTGGCAAATGTATCTGTGCCGCAGTGGGATGTTTGGCAATGATAACGTCCTTGGTTCGAGTACTACTTTACCATGCCCTTTCGCTCAATTTTCAATACTTCTATTCTATTTCCAACCTACCGTACACTGACGGAACTTTCAACACTTTCTCTTCATATCTTTCATTCTAGCAAATATGACTGTCTACTCTTGGTGCCCCATGGCGATGAGCGAAACATCTCCTTTTACATCATCCTAGAAGTATTCAATTTCTTAATAAAGTCATGGATTTTCCTTTAATTTGTCCTAATGCAGAATTTGTACAGATTTACATTTGTGATCTGAAAACTTACCATCAAGGCCATTTGGTGCCTTCCGGATGATCAGGAACAATTGTATACTTGGTCAATTTAGGAATTTAGACATTGAAATTTGATTTTTTTCTAACGTTCTTCTAAAAGCAACATTTAAATAATCCCGGATGATCCGGATCAACCGTTAAAGTGATAAATCCACTATTTTTTTTTCTAACTCTTTATTTGTTTCAAATTTATTAATATTTACATTTCACGTTAATCAAGGTGCTCCAACTACCACCGTAACGGATCAACCTTAATTGTTGAAATATGAAAATATGTACCTAATTTTGTTTATATTGTTCATGCCTTATCAGTTCAGTATTTTTAACAGGTTTTTATTCTTGCGTGTCAGTATAACAATAATAATTTTAAGACTAAAACAAACTAAAATAAATTGTAACAAAGCATAAAGGGAATTAATCATTGCAAAAGAAGATTGCAACGATTTTTGTCTGAAATTATTAATTACTTTGTTGGACATTTGTTCTAAGGTCTAAACATTCGAAATTCTATGTACTTCGTTAGTACTGTACCAAGAAGGCAGCTTCAAAATCATCTTTAGAACTTTGTTCTGAATCCTTTGAAGTGTTTTTTTTTCCTGGTAGCACAACAACTAGACCATATTGGAACAACATAAAGCATGGCCGGTCTAAAAATTTGTGTGAATATTAGTAGTTTGCTCTTCAGACAATGTTTTGATTTTCTGTTTATAAGATAATATAAACATTTTATATATTTTTTACATTTGGCTAGAATGTCTTAAATGTGATCTTTAAAATTTAATTATTGATCAAGTACCAGACCAAGGTATTTCACTTGACTTGGCCAAGAAATTGGAACACCGTTTATAGTAACTAGGTTTCAAAACAGGAGCTCTAGGTTTATGTGGGAATATAATAAGTTTTGGAAGCGTTGGGAGAAATCTTCCAATTCTGTAAATAAGAAGAAAAAATGTCTAAACTTTTCTGCAGTCTCCTTCAAATGGCTCAAAGACTTCTTCCTTTAGCGAAAATGCGTGTGTCATCGACAAACAAGGATTTCTGGCAACCCTGAAGCAAATCAGGGAGGTCGGAAGTAAAATGTTTTATAATATAGTCCACTAAATCAGGTTTAGAACTCTGTGTCTGTAAAAATACAGGCAAGAGAAAAGGCATGCATTCGGAAATAAAATATGAAAAAAATCTCAGAGTAGAGTAAGCATAATTTCACGATTTGACCATGCTACGGTTGCTCCAGATCATCCGGTAGGTCACTCGGTGGCCCTGAGTTAATTGCAAACTGCAACGGTATTCACATGATGCTATAAGTAGTACTTGCGCTGAAACCATTGAGTTCTGATACTAATTTCGTAAATTGACCACTTTTAGGGTTGTTCCGAATCATGTGTACGGAAGGCTACCAAATGGCCTCGACTGTCGTTTTCCAGGTCACAAGTGGAAAGTTATATGTTTAGAAGTACTTCAGAAAAAAAAACACAGAGTTCTACGACTATTTTCATAAATTGACCAATTTACAGTTGTTGCTGATCTTCCGGAGGTCCAGCTTGTCCCCTAGATGTTTGATGACAGATGGCCGCCAACTTTCTACTTAACAACTGTTCTCTTAGTCTACAGGATGTCATATTTTAAAATTTCAACCCAAATTTCGAAATAAACCCAGAATTAAATTTGTAAACTTCGTGTGAATATTATTATAAGCGACTGTTGAAAAAAACATTGTTTTCGTTTTGTTAACATCTGCAAAAATAGCATGATTCCCTAAGGCAAACAGATATGTGAAGTTATAATGAAGATCGCGTTCTAATATTCTCTTTTTTTGTCAATCTAGCATGGAACTGCTCCTTTGTTATGGACCATTTGAATTTTTGAATCAACATACCATAAAACATGAGCTGCAGCAGCAGCATTGTTAATGGCTTGTAGTATCAACGAACGGCCGGAAAGGTCACACAATTGTGCAACCATAGCATAGGATCGACCTATTTAAAAAAAAAAAACAAATGCCACGGAACACACCCTGCAGGAGTGACCCACTTGGCGCTCGATGATGCGTTTTTTTTAGATCATGAAGAACATTCCCCTGGCAGCACAACAAGCAGTAGAAGATAATGATGAAGCCATTTTCTTGTCGACGACTAGGGACATGGATGCTGTTCCTGAGGCATGTGCCCAATGCAGCATCCGAAAGCTCATTTATGTTGATTTAAAACGATGACTCCTAATTGCGTTTCGTTTCTGGCTTCACAGTTGTACCCATTAGGACTGCCGTCTGGTTCCAACATAAGATTCTATTTCTGTCTGTGCGCAGTATGGTTGTTCCTGAAAGTGCAGCAATTTAAAATGAATGTTCGATGATGACTTTATCTAATTTGATTGCACCATATTTGTCTGGTAACAAAATGAAGTATGCATGTTTTTGTCAATTAATATCGTGACACTGAGTGCAGCCCAGATCTTTAAATAGAATGATGAGCCTTAAAGCAAATTAATGATTAATAATGATGTTGAACGTCGATTTAAATCTAAAAACGCACAAAAATCTTGCAAATTTAAAGCAGCATTTGGTTTAAAACTGTTTACTTTACAGGGTTTTGACTTAATTGAGAAAAATAAATTCCCTGATTTTCCCTTATTTTCCCTGATTTTCCAACCGTATTGAAGGAAAGTTCCAGGTCTAGAAAACAAACTACTTAAGAAAACATTTAGATTTTTGCTCTCTTCAATCGCATGAAAACACAGTGATGTTTTTTTTATTTTCTTTTCTTTTTTGTCAAATTAAATAAAAATAAACGGTTAAATCTCATGGTCACTCTTGTTCCTCACAATTTTGCCTTTAAGAACACAGTATCCACAAAGGACATTTCCTGTTACCGATGCACGATGGATTGATCACTTGTAGCCCAAGTATTGGAAACCAATAGAACTTCACGAAGTATTTACATTGATAGGCAAAATAAAGCAATACCGGGCATCTTTGTAAAAAAAATTTGATTCAAAATAATCAACGAGATTTTGTGTCACTTTCGTATGTTTCGAAGCTTTTCTCCAGTTTGTGTGATAACTTTACGAAAAAGGATTACAGTAGAAAGGGATCCTATTACGCACCGTCTTTATGGGACCCTGAGTTGCAAAGTTCTTGATCATTTTTTTTTTAAATCAGTTAAGGAAAAATGCACCGAACAAACTGTGGTCAAGTTATGCACAGCAAATTGTCAAGTATTGTTTTGAACAAAATCACTAATACCAAATATGTAACAGCAACATTAAATCACACACTCTCTCTCACACACACACACACACACACACACACACACACACACACACACACACACACACACACACACACACACACACACACACACACACACACACACACACACACTCACACACAATACATGCGCTCAGAACGGCTCCAGCCTACCTCGTTTTGATTTTGCGTCATATGTTGTAAACTGCAAAACTCGCTACAGAACATTAGCTTTAATAGTAGGCTAAGTCCAATGCTCACTTAATTTTATAAATGTATCTGATTCAATTTTTTCTCAGCTTTCTCATGATGGTAACAATCGGTTACCATCATAATAAAAATTGGTGGTTGCAAACATAGTGAAAAATACGTTTTTCTTAAATGGCGGCTGAATCCAATATGGCGGTTCATTTTTTTTCATACCTAATTTAAGCACTACTTTTTTTCTATCTTGAAACGTGCTGTTAACAAGAGGTTTTAAAGCATGTTTAAGAGATATGGCATGAAAAGCAGGTTCAGAATTTCGCAAAATCGAGCTTTTTACAAAACGAGTGGCGAGTGAGGGGTCCGTCAATTCGAATTGATGAAGAAGCCATTCTTATTTCTACACCACTTTCGATCAATCAAATACACAAAAATCAATTTCAAAAGACCTCATGTCAATGGCAGCCTAGTTTGACAGAAAATTACTCTATTGTCAAAATGGCAACATTGCCCGGGCTACGCCAACCAGCGTCTCCATGTTTCAGCTGGCAGCCTTTTGTGAACATAAGACTCGTGGAGGCGTGCGGTAGGAACTTGTGAGGACCAGATGTCGGTCGCCCACTTCTTCAAGATGCCAACTCACCATTTGAAGCCCATCTTATAAGACAAATAAGAGCTGCAAAATCTCACGAGAGTCATCAGCATATCAATTTTAAAAGTTAACTAGAAATTACTATCACGTGTTTGAGAGTAACGAATTATGATGACTTTTAGAAGGAAACACTTCTTATAATGTAGGCCTTACTTACAATTCAGTGTCCGAACAATCCGTTCAATGAACAAATAATAAAGTTGGAATTTTAACTAGTAATAAGCTATGCATAGAATTAGTTTAGGAGTTCTTACTTTATATAATTTCAACAAAATACTTTTCTGGCCAACGGTATTCAATCCGAAATCTAACTCACTTCTGTTTGTTTTCCAAAGGTGACATGTTTATTGCCTTTCCTTTTTTCTGACATTCGTTGGGTCATGACGTTGAATCAACAGAACGAGGGAGATGACCGGCACATCTTCCCCCGCATGTTGCACCTGGTGTCTCAAGAACGTCATTTTCAGGTGCTACATCCAGTAGTGTAGGTGTTGCAACGGCTCTTCTTAGCACCCCGCCTGACGTGGATACATCTGCTTGACGTACTATGCCATCTTTTCCAGGGTATGTACATACTACACGACCTCTTATCCACGACCACCTCACCTTCAAGGATCGGACGCACATTTTGTAACCATTTTGCCCTTCTTGAAAGCATCGGCAGAGAAGGACTGCATCGTTAATTATGAGTACATCTTTGAGGTTCTGTATAAAAAAGACTATGACATATTTTGTCAGCTGTTTAGTGTCAATCTGTTGCTTGCCTTGTAAACAAACGAAAACCTTCATTAAAAGTTAAAGTTTTACTTCAAGCGGAACAATGCGAGGTCTTACGGAAGAAAAGCGAAAATCGATTGTGACCAAGTACTGCACTGAAAAGGGATTGTCGCTAAGAAAATTAGCAAAAGAAGAAGGTGTTAGTGTCTGTGCGGTCCAAAATGCGATCAACCGGTTTGTTATGCATAACGCATTGAAGGACTTACCCGGCCGTGGTAAAAAAAACAGGTGCGTCAAACCCAAATTTGGACAAACAAATTTGCAAAGTTTTTGAAGGAAAAAAGAAGGTATCCATCAGAGATTGCGCAAAAAAGTGTTGAACGACGATTGGAATGTTCCAAGACGTACCGAAACAAAAAAAATGTCCGAAACGCAGCCAAATTCAGGTGGATTCCGTGAAAACCCGGGCTCGGAAGCTGTACGACGACGTTTTGAGCAAAAATGACACATGCATTATCATGGATGACGAGACGTACGTCAAATTGGACTACAGGGCGCATCCAGCAGCACAGTTTTACACAGTGAAGCATTGAACGGATGTCCCAAATTCGGAAAAATCGATTTTCTGCGAAAAATTTGGAAAAAAACTATAAGGGACAACCCAATGGGGTTGTACGCAAAGTTGACGTAGGACTACACAGCAATCGAATTCCCATACACGTCAGGGCCATCCGCTAATTGATTTAAGTCAGTCCTGAAAAGGGCCAAGAAAATTCTATTGTACACTCTTTAGAAAGCATTTGGTGGCTCTTAATTATGATACGGCCCCAGTTGTATTTTCTACGATGGTTGAGAGGGCCACTATCTCTAACGCGTAGAAGATAATTATGGATCTGTTGGTTCATTGGTTGTTCAACGCGCTTTGCTATTTATTCCGGGACGCGGCGTTTAAAGCAATGCCATGTTCAGCCGGGCGCGGTAATAGAAATTTCAAACAGCCCAAGAGAAAATGTTAACCAAATAAACTCTTTAATTTGAAAAATGATTTGGTCGTCCTGAAAAGGACGGATTTAGTTGACGGGGGAGAAACAGTTCACGATTGAACTTGGGCTTTCTTTCTTGGTTCATCTCGTGGGATGATTGATTCTTGTCTCGTTGTCACGGGCGGCTTTTTCCCGCCAAATTGTAGGCTTCAGCAGCCATGTTTCTCACAGCGAGGTTGACGGAAGCATCGGCAACAACAGCCAACTACAACAACGTCTCTCTGGGCAACGACTGCTCGCCGCCGCCAACTGCGATCCTAAGACCACTGCACAGCATAACGACTGTCGTAAGACTGAATCAAAATGTTCTGCTAAGAGCTATGAGGTAAAGGGGTCGGATGCTAGTGCACGAAAGAAGGCGGTACCAACGAAGGCAATGTGATACAAATTGCACCAAAGGGGACGAAATTCAGTTATTGCGCCACAATAATTAGTTTTAATTACTGCACGCTAGACGGATGGTTTTCTTAACAGAAATATGCCTTAATTATTTGCTATCACCAGCAACTAATCCGCTATGCACAACTAGGAACTACAACGAACTCAACCACATGGTCGGTCTGAAGTGTCGCAGTTCGGTTCGAATTATCCGTTCTAGAATTTCGTTCGTTGGTTGTTCAATGTTCTTTGTCATTTACTCCGGGAAGCGGCGTTTAATTAATGCTATTTGCGGCCGGGGCGCGGTGATTGAAATTAATTTGAAACAGCACAAGAGAAAATTCTAACCAAACAACTCTTTAATTGGAAAATTGATTTGGTCGTCCTGAAAAGGACGGATTTAGTTGATGGAGGAGAAACATGGTTTGCGATTGAACTTGGGCTTTCTTCTTGGTATTCTTGGTTCAGCTACTCGTCGTTGCGGGTGGCCATCTGCAGGTGACGTGGGATAGTTGATTCTTGTCTCGTTGTCACGGGCGGCTTTTTCCAAATCGTAGGCTTCAGCAGCCATGTTTCTCGCAGCGAGGTTGACGGGAGCATCGGCAACAACAGCCAACAGCACCAACGCCTCTCTGGGCAACGACTGCTCGCCAGTGCTGCTGCCGGCTACGATCCAACTGCAGAACCTACTCTGCACAGCTCCACGACCACCGAAAAACTAATTCAAAATGCGAAGGTGTACCCGTTATATAACATTCATGGCTGCCTAGGAGACGTTCGTTACTTAAATATGAAATCTGTGCAAGAAAAGTACTGTGTATTTTGTAAATTTTCTCTGAAAAAATCGACATTATAAGACATTACCTTATATTTGCGTTAATTTCAATAGTTAAATGTTATAAATCAATAGATTTAAATATTGGAATCGAAGCGTCCTGATCGATTGGTGAAACTATTTTGTAAATCGATCGTGAAATGACTTAGTTATAAACGTTCAAAACCTATATATTTTTCGTGACGCTCCAAATTTTCGCAATTCGAACGTGTACCCCAGTATTGAAAACACAGACGTAGTCCTACGTCAAAAAAGGTGTTGGTTTGGCAAGCAATTTGCCAGTGCGGTGTGAAATCGACAGCTATTTTCACTACCGCAAATATGAACGCCGAAATGTACCGGAAGGAATGCCTGCAGAAACGAATTCTGCCACTAATCTGAAAACACAAAGGTTCGACACTGTTTTGGCCTGATTTGGCATCCTGCCACTATGCGCCACCTTGGACAGGTATGAAGAGAACAATGTCCAATTTGTGGAAAAGGCGATGAATCCTCGAAATTGTCCGCAAATAAGGCCCATTGAGAAATTTTGGGCATTAATGAAGAAAGCTGCGGAAGAAGGCTAGAGGAGCAGATGACATCATCAAATTTAAAAAAGACTGGGTAAACGTTAGCAAAACCATCGACGGAACGGTTGTGCAAAACCTCATGAGGAACATCAAGAAGAAGGTGTGAAAGCTGGCCAGATCTACGAAAAATTAAATGAATACTGATGTTATGGGCTTTTTTGATGGTTAATAAACAATGTAAATGAATTTGAGTTGCAAAATAAATACAACATATTTAAAAACAACAATTTTTAGGTGTACTCATAATTAACGATACAGTCCTTATTCAGTGATCCATCGCTGCCAAAATTTGTCCAGCATTTTCTGAATAAAGGTACAGTATCTCGTATAAAGCGTTCGTCTCATAGGGTTCTTTCACCGGTTGTTGCACTCCAGTTGAACTGAGAAGCAAGAAATGATTAGGACAGATAGCTTCTTCGTCCGACGTTTATAGAGAAACAAATGAGCGGAAGTTGATCATCATCTCTGCTTCAGTGAAGAGTGTCTCCAGTGTTTCATCATCGAAATTATCGTCTGTAGGTATGGCAGCTAGATCAACCTTACCATTCAATCCCAGTAGCCTGCCATGTGTGGTGCTGAGGGCGGTTTGAATCACCACTGTGTGTAGCCGTCTGTGAATGTAATTCCAAGTTCTGAACTAATGTAATTCTCGGCAAACTACTATAAAATTTGTCCCATTATCGGAGTAAATCTCCTGTGGAGCTCAACGCCTGGCAATGAATCTCCGAAGTGGTTTCTTGCAAGAATCAGCAAACAAACTTTTTGCGACTTCAATGTGAATGGCTCTTATTGTCAAGCATGTGAAGAAAACTCCCCAACGTTTCACTGCGCAGTGCTCGACTTCTACCAAGTAGGGTCCAAAGTAATCAATGCCAATCAAGGTATAGAAGTAATCAATGCCAATAGCACGTACGTATGGTGTTAACCTTATTATAGGTAATGGTGACATATTCGGAACAACTGGTAGGCATTTATAAACACGACATCACATAGGGTATGTGTCCCTTGACTCAGCCTAATATGCCGCTATTGATTACATTTTTTATTATAACTTATGAAGTATTTGAGCTAATGACGTTATTCAACAAGTTATACACTAGCTTAGACTAGTTTAATAAGACGTTAGGTAGTATGTATCCCGAAAAATTTCACAACTTATTTTATAAAGTCTGAAACTTTCGAGGGATATGGATATGTCGGTCAGCAGCAGTCGGAATGTCGGTCTATAAGCATCAAATTGGGTCTATTGATGGATGCAACTTCGTCACATTGGAGAGATTTGTTATTAAATGCAAATTGCGTGTGGCTTTTTAATTCGATTTGCTTATCAAAGGCATTGCCAGATGTATTCGCTCTACCAAATAAAAAATTTCACAAAACAACCTCAATGAAACTGCTTTGAAACACTAAAGTGATTTTCACTTGTGATCTATGGACCATTCTATTATGAATACATAATAATTCACTTTACATAGATTTTGTTGCTTTTCTTTGTGTTTAGATAAAGCATTTGAAACATAACAACCGAAAACTTATACATTTTCATAGGAAATTTTACCTATAATAACATTTTACTACGTTATTAATACAACAGACCATAGTTAAGCACATAGAAGAAAATATGTCCCAAACATTGGGCCTACGGTTTTCTTGATAAAACAATGTGTAAAACTTTAAACCGACATTTCAAATGTATGTCGTTATGCTCCTGGTAGGCAGCGCTGCAGTTGTGCGATAACTGTCATGTCAATGTTTATCTATAAAAAACCTACACATAACATGAAAAATTTGGTTGGTTTTTTCTGAGCTTGGTTTTTATCCGGCGGCGCTATTATTTTTTTCACGGGTTTTTTAAAAAGTGTGTTGGGGTATTGTTTTTTTTGTGGGTGGTATTTGTGGGTAGTTTGTTTTTTAGTGGTATTTTGTTTTTTGTTTATGGTGCTTTTTTGGGTGGTGGGTTTTGGATTTGGGTGGGTGGATATGGTGTAAAGTAAGAAAAAGAAAAAAAGGAGGGAACAATTGTATTTATATATGTTTTGGTGTTGGTAGTGGTATTTTTTGTAAAGGGGGGGGGGGGGGGTACCCGGGAACAACTTGACACTTCTAGTACATTGTCACTGAAACTCAACAATTTGGTCCGGTGTTACTGTCAAACGTGTCAAACCGCAAAAAAATATAGTGTATCTTCTAAAAAGGTCGGAATGTGGATATGACATGCGATATTGTTTGCGATAAAAAATGATAGTGCAACGTATGTTACATTTTACGCTTGCAATGAACACGGAACTAGTGGAAACATGAAAGTGTGTCGTGCATAAATTACATCACGCACTGAAGGCAGGGAGAGATATTAAGTGTGACAATCGGTACAAAATGAGTTGCTTCATATAAAATGTGTTTCAATGGGGAAGAGGGAGCCGGTTAGCGTTTCCTAAGGAGAGCGCAAGAGTTTCAAGGGATCGTTCAAACATGAGGTCCAGTATTTTTGAATATTTGTTTGTTAGCCGTTTGAATATTTCTGAAGTAGCGGTGATCGTAGTAGTGGATGAGTAGCGGAATATCGCAGATTTTCGTCATCACCTGTATTGTCGTAATCGTATCCAATGGTCAATGAGTTCTTCACTGATTCAAGATAGAACGCAGATTTTTCTTCAGCATGAAGCATTTTTACTTCATCGAAGTTTCGGCAATTAGCATATGCCGATGAAGTGACATCGTTATTCACAATCAACCTTTTGTATGCTGCTTTAAACTGCACAGTGGTTGGATTGTTGTTGTTGCCCCCTTTTGCCCTTATAGCAGCAAAAAATGCAAAAACAGCAAAAATAAAACTCTACAAACGAATCTTGCATCCAGAAACAAGCAGCTACTCGATCAGATTGATACGAGTACAGTGACAGTTCATCAGAGGTGTCAAGAATTTGTTCTAATATTACGTAACGCAATTTTCGGCAATTTTCAACTCCCTCTCTCCCTCACGTAACAAGATAGTCAATAACATATGAATTTTGACATCCGCTTTATCCCAACTTAAATGTAAATCTTTTTCATGAAGTACCTCAGTAAAAAAAAAAAAAAAAAAACATTATTTAAACGATTTCTATGGCCAATCAATAACCTTCAATTATTCTCAGATTCATTGGATACAATTCACCGCGCGACTGTCGTAGTGTTCACAAAATGCAACGCGGTGTAACACTTTCGAAACGAACAACCGTGGTTGAGGAAACGCCACGGTTATACCTTTGCCCAGAGGAAAGCGGCGTGAAATTATTTTTTCAATATATAAATTACTTATGACTGAAGTTATACCGTGAATATAAAAATAGACTCTTTTGATATGGTACGCTTGCTTGTTGTTTGCAACCACTCATGACGCAACAAAAATATGCTGCTCCGAATAGAAAAATCGGTGATTGATTAAGGGGTACAACATACAGTTTTTGACGTACTTCATTTAAAACTGTCTCATCGCTGGCCTGACGATATTTCCTATGATATCAGTTCAAGAAAAGTTCCGGAACACGATCATACGGTATCTGATGTCAAAGGGTAATTACTCTGCTGCACCGATTCGTCCAACGATTCGGAGAACTCCGTGATCGTCTATGATTGGTGGTAATTAAGCGATGCTGCTGGAATTTTCTAACGATTTCGTTTTAGATTCTGACTTTATTATGTTTCATGACAGCCACTTCATCCGGGAATCCTTTGGATTGTACAAGAATCCACACGGAGAAACCAAACTACCCAAAATCAAGAGTGACAGTTCTCAAAACTACACAGATACAAAAAAAAATATTTATTTTTATTTTTTAAATGAAAAAAGGAAATGGGAATTGGGAAAAAAAATGGGATTGTTGAAAAAATATTAAAGAAAATACTGTTAAGCGTGTTGTGTGGGGAATTGAAAATATTGGGGGAAGGAAGACAAATATTGTGGCCTTGTGGGGTGATTTGGGGGTGAATAAGGACTACTTTAAGATTTAATTTTGTTCTCACTTTCAGGTAGTTTTAGCTCAACCCTGAAGTATGATTGAGAAAGTCAGTTTTACCCACAGCAAGGTATTTTAAGAGTAGTAAGTTTTCAATGTACGCGAGAGGCGCCTTTTGCGATGCTATCCAAATCGGAGTGCTGGGCTGTCACTTTGTTTTGGCTGAACATTTTTGATCGCCATTCAATCAACAACGGTGGAAGGGAATTTGGTACCGCTTCTAGTGTCTAGTTTTAAATTATCTAATGTCCAGTTTAAAATTTAACGTGCCGATAAGTGGTATGGAACAATTATAGAAAATTATGGACTCGGGAAGCTACAAAAAATTACTTGTTAAGTGTAATTATTTCACTTATTCGAGTGCCTATTTTTATTCTTGTCGCTTTGATTTTAGACATTGTTGCATTGATGAGTGTCAAGAAACCATCAATGGCAACCTCGAGGTGTTGAAGCAGCACATTCGCTCGGTACACAAAATTACCACGAGCAAAAAAAAAACAACCATACCGCTAAAATGTCCCCAGTGTCAAAAACAAACAAAGAGTGTTCTAATGTACCCGAGAATGTAATGAAATACATTTTGTTTCATTTGAATTTTTAGTATTCTTTTCTTGAATTTAGTGAATAAAAGTTCACTAAGCATATTTTCTAATAATATTTTCAAAAAACATAAAACTCAAGTTTG
>JAHHFK020003656.1:0-26468 GCA_024533555.2 Aedes koreicus
TTAAATTTTTAATTTTATTAGCGTTTATTGATTTGTATATGCAAAACTGCGTTTGCCTTTGATAAGCTCGGAAAACATGTTATCTCGAACAATAAATCGAAGCTTGCTGCGTCGTTTTCACTCAAATCTTGAGCAACTTATGAAAGTGTCTGTAAACTGGTTACTGAATCAGCCTATAAAGAGTTAATTTCTCACGAATCGCATCCCACCCACCCAAGATGAACTTCCTCTATCAGGGTCTGCTGTCGAAATGCAGCACAGAATCTTAATCCGTGCACTTTGTACATGTTGTCCTCCAATTGTTTACTAACAACTTCCCATTCTGACCTTTTGTTTCATCACGCGCTGATAGTAGAGATCCACCATATGTTGTATTTCCAGCACGCTTTCGCCGGTAGCTGGTTGCATGATAACCATCCCAGTGCGTAGATCAAGCATGGGAGGTAATCGCGTGTTCCCTTCTTTATTACAGCTGATTACCAGTAATTGGAAACGTATTCGGTGACGGCAGGCGGTGTCAGTCAAAACCAAATTCGTTTATCCCTGGTGTTTTTCGAAGCCTGGCCTCTGTCGGGTTTCAAGTGCACGGCTTTGTTACCGGCTTATGAGCACTTGATGTGGTACATTGACACCGACAGGCACAAATATTTGCTTGCAACCAGCGTAATTTGAACATGTAAGCCTAGTGTATGAGTTGTACTGCCAATGAGCTCTCCCGAACCAGCTGTTCATGGCCCGGCTTGTAGATGTATGCCAGATGACTTATATTAAAGGGCAATCAATAAATATTGATAAAACATCCAGCGATAGTGGTATGACTCGTCGCAGCCTTTGAATCATCATCGAGTGTTACTAGAATATAGGAAATAGATCGGAAGGTGGGTGATTCGTGTGTATGTCTTCCTTGACTGCCCAAACATCCATTGAGTCTGCCTGATCACATGCTGATCAATCAGTTACGTTCAGTTACTCACTTCTCATGCACTAAACATCACCTTTTATGATTAACAATAAAGCGCTAACAGCACCTGATCGCAATCTCAAAACAACGGAGCGCGGGTTGCGGGTTATTGTTGGCAGCTTATGTCAGCCGCGGTGTAAATGTGATTAGTACCTATAGCCACCGCGTCGGCAAGTTGCCATGATATTGAAGCAGCAGATGCATTGCCCGAAATGACACAAGAAACGTGTTCTGCCTCATTGATTTCGATTAGTGGGTGCTGGTTCATGTGTAACCTTTGGACGCGTGGCAGGACAAGGTTGAAATTGGTCACGTATCGCACGGGAAAACCCTTGACTTTAGGCTCTAATTGCTTCATGTACGAAAGCCGCCTGATCCGCAGGTGCCTAACGAAAAAAAAATCGCACGGATGTGCCATTGATGTGTTCATGGAAAAAGCCAGGCTCGAGGGGGGAATCTCTCATTTGCGTTATCGCGGATTGAATGCAGCAGATACCAGGTAGTGGCTTATTTTATGACTCCTTACCGCTTGGCGATTAAAGAGTAGCGATAAGCTTGAAAGTTCAAGAAAGTTGATAACAATTAATACCTTAGTCCATGATCCACAACGGAAGGGGCAGCACTGCTGCACCGAATGAGAACTTTGGCCCAGGTATCTTTTTTTTTCCATTATCTGGCAAGCTTTAATTGTTTGAAGAATTAATGGCACTGCACGAGTTCGTAGGTGTTTTCCAATCGTTGCTGAATTAGAAGGTGAAGAGCTGCTAATCTCTTCGATTACGACATTATAAATGAACCTTGATTTATTCCCCTCTAGAATAGATGATATAATTAAGACTGTGAGTGCCAAACAATGGATCATTAATTCAGAGCGATAAGATTTAGTCCTAGCTCAATTCTGCACCAAAATTCAAGTGTTTTAAAGGTTGACTCTACCATGTTTCAAACGTGATAAAAATGCGAACACTGTTTACATAATTCATGAGCAGGTACATCTGCCTCCATTTCCCATTTTCGTGATTTTCGTCAAACGCTTCCAGTACAAAAAAAGCAATCCTTTCATGTGCATGCTGTGGGAAAACATAACGACGAGCTTTTTTATTCTGAAACATCAAACACAAACAAACACACACTCATGCCGACGTACACAAAAACGCTCATCTCATCATCCGGCTATCCTGTCCACCTCGTCCTTATGCTGTCTCCTTCGCTTTCTTCCACCCACCCAAAAAAACGAATGCCGAAAACTCCACCATATGCCCCCCCCCCCCCCCCCCCCTAACACCAGCCCGACAATTTACCTTCGCTCCCGATATTGTTTTCGCTTGCAGTTTAGCAGACACGACGCGACTGAATTGGCCCTAAATTGGTCTACACATTTAATTCAATTGAAAAACTGCTCCTCCTTCTCCCGGTTCGCAGCTTCAATTCCACCGCCGGCGACAATGACACTCCACGACAATCGGTGGGCTATTTTTGAACACACTGCAATAATCGTATGACCACTTCGTATCACACTATTCTCACTGATTGCACAATTGATCAACAATAATAGAGGCTGCCTCTGTCGTTATTGCCCTTGCTACAAATCTGTGCCGGGAGCTGATAGCACGGCACTCGTTGTTGCTCACTGGAGTTCACCGGAGAGCGGCACATGTATATATCGGTTGGTGCACGTGTCGTGAAACTCTCCGAAAATTTTACTTCACATACAAACTTTCGAGTCCTGTTGATAGTTCACGTCTTTCGATAAACGATAACCAACACAAGCGAAGCAATACCAACCCAACACCGGAAGGGGAGGTGTTGTGGGTGGTTCAACTAGCAACTTGTTTCAAGACGGCAAAATTAAGGAAATATCGCTTCGTCAATAACGGCTTGGATTGTCACGAAACTTTACACTACTCTTCACGTTCAATAGTTTTTCAACACAATCACTATGAATCAGAGTCCCGCTTCCAAGAACACAACAAAACCACTTCGCACCGGACGCCGTTACGTTCCATCCGTGACATGTTCTTCCCGTCTACTGCCGCTGAACTGAAGCGCTTGCTGTGGTTTTGTGTCGCAGCGCCATAGCAATACGGTGAAGCACTCGTGAAAACAACCAGCGAGCGGCAATGCGAGGCAGGGCTGCCAGATGTGTTAGTCGATGGGACTGGCTGGCTAAAGATTGTGCGATAATGCAAACTAATTGGTCATTTCGTGAATTTCAGTTATACCATGCCTGAATTAATATGGTTAATTTAAAAATCCATTAGTTCAATCTTTCTAAGTATCAAGAATGGTAGGAGCTAGGGTTCTATTTAAATAATTTTCTGGCCATCCGTGACCACATGGAAACCTGCTCCAGAGTAACCGTTCCAGGATCAAGTCACTGGATTCTCATATGGCAATCACACACATTCCGGTGTATTCATTCCACGATTTTTAGTATAAGTATTGTTGATTTTCTATTAAAATCTTATATAAGTCTACCACTTTCGGAACACGGTTAAGTTTCTGAATCTAAAACTTATAACGGTTGTTATAATCTGTTATAATTTTTTGTTGTGCATGTGTAGATGTCGTTAAGAATGTCGTTTCTAGTAGGATAATGGGTTAGTAGGAAAATAGATTGTAAGATTAATTGTATTTGCTAGTAGGGATATTTAAATTTGAAAAATGTATGTTACAAATGTTGTTTGCAAGTAGTTGGCTGAAGGGGGGGGGGGGTGAATCAACTGTGGTAATGGAGAAACATAAAACACACACGCCCAGTGGGTGGGCATATGTTACATAGAAAGAGGAAAAAAATACCTATAGAAAGTTTGACGGCATCGGTCTTTAGTAAGTTGGCGTTCGTAGAAAGTGTGTGATAAATTGAGTGAGTGTTACTAGCAGAGTTCAAACGACTTCAAACTCAACTAAATTCAGGTAAAGCATTAGGCTCTTAAATGGTCTTTCCTATAAAAAATACTCACTGCTGTCCTCTCGCAGGACCTTTTGTTTTTGTACGACTGTACATTTTATTTGGAAAGTCACCGGTCAGATTTGACTGCCATAGCGGCAACCCACACCAAATACGAATCAGCCTAGTCGGACTAGCCCAGCTTTCTGGTTCAAGGACAATAATTGTAAAGGAAACTTATTCCCTTCTCGGCGTGACTAAGACGGTTTTGCCGTGGTCCGCCGATTTAGCCAAAGAAGGAACACGCCAACCAACCCCTATCCGCCAGTGTTCGCCATTGCTAGTTGAAGCCGCACAAAGTCTGTCCGTGTTGGTGAGAAAACGTCATCGCTAAATCTCGGCGAGCGCTCGTCCAACGGCAGCAACGGTACGTTCCCAACGACATTCATCACCATCCACTACAATAGCCTAGATTCAATAAAACCACCCAGCAGTAAATTTCCTATTATTTTTCTCAATTAATAAATTTCACCATTGATCTACCAAATTATTTACACATATTTACTTCAGTTTAATAAGTTAGAAATCCCATATTTTTCTCAATATTTGTGTACAGTTGTCCGCGTAGCCCCTCCGATTACTCAGAAGCAGGCCGACTCTGAGACAAAGCTCGAGGAGTCTCCGGTTTCTGAGCCTTTTGCCGGGAGTTCTTGGCCCTATAAGGGTGATACCTACCGACCTCAAGTTAGGTGAGGTATTAAGCTGCTAAAATATTCCAAATCAGTTGGATATTTCCTTAGTAATGCTCATTTTAGTTCCATGGGTAAAAAAGTTCCCTGTCGACCTTTATATATATATATATATTTTTTATAAATCATTTATTTGTCGAATCAACTTTACAGAGCCATGTTTTAATATTTATATACATCATTTATATTAAAACTAAAGTTAGGGGTATAGAACCGATTAATCACGGCCGTCTCGAGGTTAATAGGAATAACAATTTAACGGATGGGAAGATGGGCGGGATTTTGAAGTATGGTTTACATAACACATTTATTTTAAATTCTGAATTGTCTAATCATAACTTATAACTAAAAAACTTTTGGATTTTTTTTTTTTTGACTTGAACGTTTATGAGAAAGAGAAAAAAATACAAACACAAACAGAAAAAAACTAATACTAACATTCAGGTTAAACAAACTACACCTCTAAGGCTATTGTTAATTAAAAACACGAAAATGAGTTTCATAAACTCCAGATCACGTACAGCCAAAATATCTCGAGCCGGTACATTGGGTTGTCTACCTCGAGCCCGAAGGGAATCATAAAGCTCAGATCTGACTCCACGATGCTCAGCACATGACCAAATAATGTGATCTGCGTCCTGGTAATCTTGTCTATATCATCACAAAAGACTGCCAGCTGAAACATGGAGACGCTGGTTGGCGTAGCCTGGGCAATGTTGTCATTTTGACATTTTCCATTCTCATATCAATTAATGATTTCAGCAGGCTTGGGAATCATATTTGCATTCCAAAACCATTTACCTCAGGAGCCTGGAGCAACATGACATGGATAAAAGGCTGAATTTGTTTTTCAGCATTTCAGCATAACATTTACTTTGAATTTGTACTTCTGAACATTAACTATTATATTCTTAAAAGACTGGCATGTGCTTATAGGCAGTATAGGATTATATTTTAATATTGTGTTTAGTGGTATTAGGATAAGATAAGCCATTTATTTCAGAAACCATCATCAACTGGGTTCTTCGATCGCTCCAATTGCTATCATAGAAATGTAACTAGAACAGTATAAAGACATGTTTTAACAACATGTCTTATAAAATAATATCTCTCATTGAAATTATAG
Organism: Aedes koreicus; assembly: GCA_024533555.2. NCBI lineage: Eukaryota > Metazoa > Arthropoda > Insecta > Diptera > Culicidae > Aedes > Aedes koreicus. The sequence goes on from JAHHFK020003656.1 coordinate 5,727, forward strand.
TTTTGGTATTTGGAATGATATTTTCTGTTTCCAGATTTTCCAGGACTAGTAGGATATTAATACGCTTTTTACATGGTCAAGTAATTTAATTGTCTCTTAAAATGCCATGTACAGGATTCAAGTTGGAAAAAATATTTTATTTTTTTATGTGAGGCAAGTAAGACCTTGTAAAGAACGAGCAAAGTATATGTATTTCAGTTTTGATTCCTTTCATATTGGATCAGTTTATAAAAGCATATGAGTACGTATACGTACAAGCAGTGAAAGATGCGTTTGAAAGTTTTATTCCATCAATATATGATACAATATAGAGACTGGTATGCTTTTATGGTAAGTTATTTAAATTTTAAACAACTATTTCATTAGGAACAGTAGAAATTTGCAATATCTCAGTACATTCACTACTACAAATGAAAATTAATTGTAGGCGTGAATTTTCGTACAATTTGTATCTTAAATTTTTTATAAATCATCATTTATGCTAAAAATTTCCACTGTTCCTATAACAACAATATAACTGGGATTGGGGGGGTAGCCTAAGGCAGTCGAAGGATATGTTGACTGGACTGGAGTCGCCAACCCCTTGTCATGTGAAGACAAGTGGCCTTCCTGCCGTGGTCCACATTGAGATCGACTGGCCCTGCTACAACAAGCCATCACGTAGCCCAAGTAGCACACTAAACATCTTTAATATTCAACACTTGGTTTTCAAGTTTTATTTGAGTAAATCTACAGTACCAAAGAGCATATTTTGTTACAGCAGAGTTTATTTCACGTATACGATATACTAGATATTTCAAAGGTGTTGCTTAAATGGTTTGTCAAGACCATCCAAAACAAACATTGAAGTTAGTCGAGACCTGTTTGTCTTTGGGAACTTGCAGCTGTGTTGCATATTTAATATTTTCCAGTGTAAGTGATGTTTATTATGGAGTATTTTTCACCTACAGTGCAACATAACAAATAATTTACACTCGTGTTCCAATGAAGCGTTCTGATACTTAATGTTTTCAAAATGCGTTTTTAGAGCCATATGCGCAACGTAATGAGAACGCAATATACAGTCAATGAATAACATTACGGTCTTGCAACGTTCAATTGCACATTACCACAACAGTGATACCGATTGAAATATATCCGAATGAAATGCACACTACCGACCACATGTGTTTTGATATGATTGAAAAAATAATCAATTCATAATCTGATCAAATTAGGTATAAGTTGATTTCTAGAGGTTGTTGTTATTGTAAAGGTCTAACAAAGAAAATGACTTGAAGTGTTCATTATGCAACTTCTATCAGCTATGATTTTCATAGTAGTGGCTATTACTCTTAACTTTTAAACAAAGATCACTCAAATAGTGACAGCATAATATTTGAATTTTTGGCTGCACTAACTAATTAACATGAATAAAATAGCTACCTTCAGAAAGCTGAAATAAATTATCTTCCCAGTCAAAATAAACAGTTGTGAGATAACTAGTTGTGTGTAATGAACATAAGCTGTTACGTTTTTAAATTAACTCTGCCAACTGTTTACATAAAAACAAAATCAATGATTTCACAAGAAACCCTTGGACCCAATTCAAAGGACAAATTTTTTGCTATGTTCCCAACTATCAGCTAATGTATTCATCACATAGTAAAGCTTTGGCATTAGTAAAATTTCCAATGTATCAGTACTTGATTATATTTTTTTTTCAAATAGCTTATTTAAATCAAAGACCAAGCAACAATATCTGTAAAGTAGGGATTGTAATGTTTTGAATATGGAATAATCGAAATAGCGAAAATAATCATAATAAAGTTGTTCAATAAATTTGTTACGTGAAATTTTTTTGTGAGTCAAGCAAATAAATCTTCAAGTAACAATAAAATAATCTTAGAGTCAAGATCGTCAAGATTTATCAAGATTGGTTTTAACGACCAACTTAAATGATGAGACAAAGTGTTCGTCTTTTAAAAGTAAGTTATTTAACTTTTCGTGGTTCAGAACAGGAGACGACTTATTAAGCTCCTGTAAGCAATCATATGATTGAATTTATAAGGCTAGTGGTTTTTCACTCGAAAGACGCGACGCGAGACAGGACACAACACTTATTGTTCTTACAAAACGTTTTGTAAGAACAATAAGTGTTGTGTCCTGTCTCGCGTCGCGTCTTTCGAGTGTAATAAGTTCTTACGTTAGCACAAGCCACTCAAAAATTATAGTGGTTTTTCGTCATAAACAATGCAATTAAATAATTTCAACGAATTGCACTATAAGTTCTACATGTTAAGAACGGTTTGATATTTTCTACCTTTGGTTAGATAACTTCACAGTTGTGTCTTAAGTAATTGAAATAAAACATTTTATTTAATGTTATAATAGGGTAACGGGATGTAATGTTAGCAAATGTGTCATTAATTTAGCGATAATCAACAAAATCATGTTGCTATTGGGATGACCGATGTAATCCAAAGCAATTGAAACAATATTAATTAACTTATAGTTGGTCACTTCCGCGTAATTTTTGATTTCTTGAACTTTTGGGGCATCATGATTTCACTGGTTAAGCTGAACAGATGATCTACAGGATCTTCGAGTGATCTAAATTTGGCTTAATTGAATCGATAAAGCGAGTAGTGCAGTCTGGATGTACAGAAAATAGTTACACGTTACAAACTATCTGTTCACATAACTATAATAACAATGACTTTACAAGAAAATCGTAGACCCAATGTTGGGGATATATTTTTTAAATGTTCCCAACGATGGTCTGTTGCACCAATAACGTAGTAAAAAGGTGGTTATTGGTAAAATTTGAAGTGGAAATGCATGAATTTGCATTTTTTTATATTCCAACGGCTCCTCTAAACACAAACCGAAGGAACAAAATCATTGTATAGTGAATTATAATGTTTTCATTATTGAATTGCTGATAAATCATATATGAACATGACTTAAGTGTTTAGAAGCAGTTTTATTTTAGTTTGTTTTGTGAAATTGTGTGTTAAGTAAAGCGAATATAGCTGACATTGCCTTAATCCATGAAATTAAAAAAAAACCGTACAAAGACTGCATTTAGTAATAAATCCATCGAATGGGACGAAGTTGCATCCATGAATAGACCCAATTTGGAGCTTATAGACCGACATTAAATCCATATCCCTCGAAAGTTTCTGACTTCATAAAAAGAGTTGTGTAACTTTTCATGGTACCTCTAGAGCTAGGTATCGAATTCTCTACGGAGAAAACAGAGTTGGTAGTTTTTTCAAGGAAGCATAACCCAGCACAACCGAAGCTTCAAATTTGGGGTAAGCCGATAACTCATTCAATGTCCTTTAAATATCTTGGGGTCTGGTTCGATTCAAAGTGCACCTGGAGATCCCACATTGAGTATCTGAAGCGAAAATGCCAGCAAAGGATCAACTTTCTTCGAACAATTACCGGGACCTGGTGGGGAGCGCATCCGCAAGATCTTCTAACGTTGTACCGGACAACGATTTTGTCGGTTATCGAATACGGTAGTTTTTGTTTTCAGTCAGCGGCTCGGTCGCACATCATAAAACTGGAACGTATTCAATATCGGTGTCTTCGTATCGCGTTAGGTTGCATGCACTCGACTCACACCATGAGTCTTGAAGTGCTGGCCGGCATGTTGCCACTCTCGGATCGGTTTACAGAGTTATCTCTCCGGCTCCTCGCCAGGTGTGAAGTAATGAACCCCCAGGTAATCGAAACTTTTGAGAAGCTTCTCGAGTTGAATCCTCAAACTCGCTTCATGACTTTGTACCATTTGTACATAACACAGGATGTCAGCCCTTCGCCGAACATTTCCAATCGTGTTTGCTTCTCCGATTTCGATAATTCGGTTCATTTTGATTTATCCATGAAGCAGGAGCTTCATGGAATCCCAGAGCATCATCGTCCTATGATTGCTCCGGTGATATTTGCTGCAAAGTTTGGCCAAGTTGATTCCACTAAATCGTTCTTCACTGACGGATCATTGATAGAGGAGTCAGCAGGCTTTGGTATATTTAATGAAATTTATAGCGCCAATCGTAAACTTCAAGCTCCTTGTTCCGTATATGTCGCTGAATTAGCGGCAATACACTTTACGCTAGAAATTGTTGCCTCACTTACACCGGATCAGTATTTCATTTTCACGGATATTCTCAGTTCCTTAGAGGCTATTCGCTCCTTGAGGCCGGTAAAGCACTCCTCGTATTTTCTCATGAAAATACAGGAGCTTCTAAGTGCTTTATCTTCGCGTTATTTTATCATCACCTTTGTATGGGTCCCATCTCATTGTTCAATTCTGGGCAATGAGAGAGCGGACTCGCTGGCAAAGGTGGGCGCTATAGAAGGCGATATTTATGATCGACAAATCGCCTTTAATGAATTTTTTACTATTTTTCGTCAACAGTCACTCGTCAGCTGGCAGTATAAATGGAGTAAAGGAGATTTGGGGCGATGGCAACATTCTATCATCCCAAAGGTGTCGAAGAAATCTTGGTTTGGAGGGATGGATGTGGGTCGAGACTTCATTCGTGTGATGTCTCGCCTCATGTCCAATCATTATTCTTTGAACGCTCATTTATACCGTGTTGGGCTGAGCGACAGCAATCTCTGTGAATGTGGACAAGGTTACCAGGACGCAGATCACATTATTTGGTCATATGCTGAGCATCGTGGAGTCAGATCTGAGCTTTATGATTCCCTTCGGGCTCGAGGTAGACAACCCAATGTACCGGTTCGAGATATTTTGGCTATACGTGACCTGGAGTTTATGAAACTCATTTATGTGTTTTTGACTAACATTAGCCTTAGATTGTAGTTAGTTTAACCTGTATGTTTACTTTAAGTTTTTTTTCTCTGTGTTTGTGTGTGTGTTTTTTTTCTCATTCTCAAAAATGTTACAGTCAAAAGAAAACCTAAAGTTGTATAGTTATAAGGTTTTATCCAATTCCGAATTTAAAATAAACGTGCTTTGTAAACCACACTTCAAATTCCCGCCTATCTTCTCATCTATACAATTGTTATTCCTATTAACCTCGAGACGGCCGCGAGTAATCGGTTCTATCCCCTTAACATTAGTTTTAAGATAATTGATGTATATAAATATGAAAACTTGGCTCTGTAAAGTTGATTCGATTGAGCCTATACAAATAAATGATTTAATAAAAAAAAAAAAAAACTTTTCATGGTACATACTACCAAATGTCTTATAAAACTTATCTCAGAAAGTGTATAACTAGTTGAATCTACCTTACAGCTTCAAAACTTTATGAGTTATAATAAAAAATGTAATCGATGGTTGCATAATAGGCTGAGTCAAGGGACACATACCCTACCATTTGAAATTTTTTTGTGTGACCTAGACCAAAATTACGGATAATCCAATTGCGAGCATTCCAGACTTCGAATTCATGGAAGAATTAATAATACTAGGATTTTATTTAATTATTCCGATTGAACCTCTTAACGAAATCTCCACTAAATTTCTCTTCAGTTTTTAAGTAAAAAAACATGGTGTAGCATCTAAATTATTCTAATTCTGTGTTCCAATGGATTGAACACTTTTCAGAACGTTATGCATATCCTCTGAACAAATAAGCAGCTATTAGTTAAGTGTAGTATTAAATTTATTAATAGTACAGTAGTTTTTAATTTTTAGTTTAATTTTTAATTTTTAGTTTTAAGTAAATCAAGTATACACAAACAAAGAAAACACACTTCAAACCACTCTTTTCAACATAAAATGGCCACTTTCCGGAAAAGCCAAAGAATTAGCATATATCTTCGAAACTGCTAGACTCAATGGTTACGAAAAGAGGACAATTCAAGCTATCATCCAAAAAAAGGAAAAACTTCTTCATAGGAAATCACAAACTACCCTTTCCGATTCACCTGAACCCCTGAAACGTGTGTCTGTCCCCTTCGATAAAGATATTACACAAAAGCTAAAAACTCAACTTAGGGAATTTGGCTTGGACTTAGTTTTCTCTAGCAGGAACAACCAATTGGCATCGTCGTTAGGCTCCACCAAAGATTCAATAGATGTATTAGGCAGAGCAGGGGTATACAAAATTAAGTGTAAACACTGCAGCAAAATGTATGTAGGTCAAACAAAGAGAACCTTGGCAACAAGGTTCAAAGAGCATCTAGCGGAGGTGACTAAGGCTGTCAAACAGACTGACAAAGGAATTTCACATAACTTCAAATCGACAGTTGCAGAACACATCTTTACGGAAAATCACGACATAACGACGAATGACATCACAATCTTACGGACTACCTCTACACCCTGGAAATTAGACGTCGCAGAAAGCTTAGAAATTAACAAACAACAAAACACAAATCTACTAAACAAAGACCAAGGTAACGGGTACACATGGCTCTTTAACTTAATACCTAAACGACATCAAAACCGACGCAGTGGAACACCCGCTGCTACGGAATAATCAGGTTAGGTATAAAGAAAAGGCGAGGTAGATATCAAGCATAATATTTGCTCAGGATAGGTTAGGTACAAGAAATGTTAGCTGTAGGTACAAGTGTTTGTATTTAGAAAATAGGATAAATACGGCAGGTTTTCTTTCAGTCGAGTATTAGTACACGACACTGAAGAAGTCTGCAGATTGTAGACGAAATACGCGTATCTGTCAAGATAAGCAATAAAGGTAGTTGGAATTAAATGGAAATTACTAATCATTCTTCTTATTTTCTAGTTAAAGAAAACTCACTAGCAAACTACGATGTCGCTACCAGATATACTATAATTTTAAGATGTCTGCATAAATAAATATCATAGATGTACTTCACGTGTTAAGAATGGATTCAAGATTATATTAGCCGGTAGTGTATTTGGTTTGATCGCAGTCGCCATATGCCAAAATTTTGCAATACAAAATAATCTTTTTTAAATTTCACTCATTCATCCACAGTTTGAACGTAACATGAACCTGTAAGGATTTATAATTCTTCGAATGAATCAGAAATCTGATTCTTCCACATGTAAACATAATTTTACACAAATTTTTCTTTTTCAAGTTCTGAAGCAATGCTCTATTCTCGAGGATTTATTCTAGGGCGTTTATATTTTTCGTAGTAGAACAGAATATTGATCCATAAATCCGAAAGCGTTTGAAAATAAACTTATTCCAACATGATTTTCAGATCATTTTACTTCTCAATATTTTGATCAGGAATGTTTGGTTGATAACGATATCCATTAAAAAAAAGTTATCCTCGCGTTCATTTAGACATCGGCATCATTTCACTTTCCTGCAACGTGATTTAAAATATTTGCAAGTTTTACAAAATGCTATTGCAACTCTGAAGAACCAGCGTCAAGTTGCAAATAGGCTCCACCCTTGCGCTTTTTGCGTTGCTGTTGTGTATGATTTTGCGGTACATAGCCAAACAAAACTATCCCTAATTTGTTTCAAGAGAGATTTTTATGCTCTATTGAAACAAGTTGTGCTACTTGGGAGGCTATTGTCTCAGGTCAACCTGCTGAAGATAGTCCTGCAGACATAGGTAATCCTTGCACTGATGGTGGGTTGTTATCAAATCACATCACATCAAGAACTTCAACAGATACTGAATCAAAAGCCCCTTGATATCCAAGAATACAAAAGCCATTTGCTCTTTTTAGCAAAATCTAACTTACCCCTACGAAAACCATATTGAGTATCTGAAAGCAGGTTGTTCGTCTCAACCCATTTATCCAGACGGAAGAGGATCATTTCCTCCAACAACCATGGAGAAGGAGGTTTCCTGTGAAATTACGTTCCTGGAACTGGTCGAGTTTGAGCTTGAAGCGCGCTGTCCAAGATCAGGAGTTATATTCTTCCAACGGTGGAAGCCCTTCTACCGTCGTTATGGCTTCATCTATTTATGTCCTAGACTTTGTCCAATCGTTGTAACGGGTAAGATCATACGCGACGTTTATGGATGGAACCCGGTGGCAAAGAGGTCTAAGCTACTGCCAACTGAGGATGGACCAGCCAAACGTGTTACTTCTCCATTGTTGAGAACTGTTGTTGAGTTTTTTTTTTTTTTTTGAAGTTGTCACAGAGGTCATATATCAGGGAAGACCGGTTGTCGTCGTACAGTTCTCCCCAGCCTGTCCCGTGAGAGTTTAAATCTCCCATGATCAACCGTGGAGTAGGAAGGACCGAACAAATATCTGAAAGTTGTTTTCGGTTAATTGAGGCTCTAGAAGGAATATATAATGAAGCATTGCAAAGGCTTTTATTTTTAATAACAGACTGACATGCGACAACTTCAATACCTGGAGTTTGAGGAAAATTCACTCTATAGAAGGAGTAGCACTTTTTGATCCCCAAAAGTACTCCTCCTCCACGTGAATCCTCACGATCAAGACGAATAATATTGAAATCATGAAACAGAAGATCGATTTCGGAAGAGAGCCATGTTTCACAAAGAGAGAATGCATCACAACCGGTATTGTGAGCTAAAATTTTGAAAGATTCCAATTTAGCAATAAGACTTCGACAGTTCCACTGCAGAACAGTGATCAAATCCCCGACCTCATTTGGAAAATTATCCATCGAAGGAAATGATAGCTACAAGGAGGGGCCACTAACTTGTAAGTTTTGTGACGCTCCATTTATGTGCAGAAATTCACGCTAATTTTCGAGCTATGTATTGCTATTACACAGAAAAAAGAGATGAATTTTAACAGACGTGTAAAATTTTCCCTCGTTCAATTGCAAGCAAAAGCAAGCTTTAACAACGAAATTGTATGTAATTTTCGATATAACAGACCTAATTTTCGCGAATTTGGAATAAATTAACATGAAATATCTCATGCATTCATACCAAATGTACCACCTTGATCAAAGAGTTCCCGGAATCAACAACGTGGGGCGCTCTCAGTCACCCGATTTACGTTTTATTTAGGTTCCCACATCTGTCATTAACATTCATTGAAATTTTAAGCTTAATAGCTTGACATTTGTCAAAATTACGCCGCATTGAGTGTATCTGCGACTGTGTGTGTGCTCGGTTTTGTACAATTTTCAAAACGGAATTGAATTTGCAACAACAAGTTTGTATTACAAGTTGCGTTAAAACGGTTTCAATGGTGCAACGACATTGCAAATGTTAGCGAAGTGTTTCGACAACGATACTCTGAAGAAAATAGTTGTTTAGCAGTGACACGAACGTTTCAGATGTGGCCGTGAGTCCGTGAACGACGATGAGAAAAGTCGAAGTCGACGTTGGGCGTCAAAAACATCAACAAAATCAAAGACTGGACGACCGTAGACCGCAAATTGACCATTAGAGAGATGGCAGAGGAATTGATTTTGGTTCCGTTCAAGACATTCTGGTTAATGACGTGTCGCTGCAAAGCTGGTGCCGAAAGAACCGAGTTTCATTCAAAAAAGGAACCGCGTTGACGTCTCAAAAGACATAATTTCCAAGGCCGAATCTGACCCAACATTCATCGAACGGATCATAATGGAGACGAACCGTGGATTTATGAGTATGACACGTAATCCGGATAACAAGCAAGTGAATGGCGTGCACCGAATGAGCCGTGGCCGAGATGACCACGTCACATTCAGTCGAAAAAGAAAGCGATGCTCACAATTTTGATGGATAACAATGGTTTTGAGTATCACGAATTCCTTCCACAAGCCCAGACCACCAACAAGAAATATTATTTGGTCGTTATGAGACGTTTGCGTGAAGCAATTCGCCAAAAAAGACCGGATTTGTGGACAAACAACTCGTGGATCTTGCATCACGATAACGCGCCGTCACACAATGCCATAAAATATAATATGAATATGAATCAGTCCACTTCGAGCTTTCATGCCGTGTGGTTCTATTTTCTTTTTGCTGAAGGAAGTATTCTTGCTACCTAAAGCTATAACAAAATTAAACAGCACTTTTCAGTGCTAAACATTACCTGCAAATTTTTTACTTATTTTTTTACCCTTATTCCTTTTCGATCCTTGTCTGGACCCTACAAGAGGTAATCCGACTTGGATATCGGTTTGGAAAATTCCTCTTTGACCCCTCGGATTCTTGTAGAATCTGCTTGGAAGTTGATTAGGAGAAAACGTATAAATTCTCATTTTGGAGAATATGGCGCCTAAACGCAAAAGAACGGGGCAATCTCTGGATTCCCCTTCTAACGATATTGATTTGAGCAATCAGTTTGATATTCTCATCGATGATGAGAATGATCCATCAGTCGGACAAAGTGCATCAAAACATTCCAACGTAGGGAAAGAAAAGGTTCCACCTATTGTGATAACAACATCCGATGTTCGTGGTCTCCGTAAGGAACTTACGAATTTCATTAAAGATTCCAAATTTTCTTTCCAAATTGGTCGTCGGGGTGAATGCCGTGTATTGGCTGAAACCTTGATCGGATTCAAACCTATCCTCGAGTATCTTGCTCAAAGAGGCATCAAATTCTTCACATATGACACCAAAACTGAAGGTCTGTTCAAGGTGGTCTTAAAAGATCTAGTCAGTGGTGAATCCCTGGATGACATCAAACAAGAACTAATTAAATTGCTGGGAGTTACACCAGTTCAAGTAATAAAGATGAAAATGAAATCCCAACTTGGCAATTCTCGCAATGGGATTTCTAACGATTTTTATTTAGTTCATTTTAAATCAAATGAACTGAATAACCTTAAGGCATTGGAAAAACCTAGCCTTATGCTCCATGTCCGAGTGAAGTGGGAACACTTTAGGAAGACTGGAGGAAATTTCCAACATCTCATCCAGTGGCGTAAATGCCAGGGATGGGGTCACGGGACAAAAAATTGTCACATGGATGCCAAACAAATCCAATTTCTGGACCTCGTGCTATGCATCAGGTAGGGACCTCTTCACGTTCCCGACCAGGTAATTATTCCTCGGCTGTTATCAACGGTCATCGAGGAGTAAATCCAACATTCGTACCGGAAGGTACGAACAATGCCCAACCGTCAAATTTTCCACTGCTTTCAGCTGTTAACAATGGTCAGCGATGTACAAATGTACCCGTTTTCAATTCTCCATTCTTACCTGCTGCTAATGGAAATACCTACGCTGCCGTTACAATTGGTAGAAATCAAAATTCTAACAGAAATGTTGAAGATTTTGACCTCGGTAGCAAAACCGCTCCTAAAATGGATTTTTTACAGAAATCATTAATCGATATGATTAATGGAATGTTAAATACAAACTCCATGTTTGATGCAATTCAAACTGGTATAAAATTTGCAAACAATATTGTCATGACCCTGAAATTCAGCAATGAGTATTAAGACACTGAATATTTTAAATTGGAATGCTCGATCTCTTAAAAATAATGAAAATGAGCTGTTTAACTTTTTACGAGTTCATAATGTGCATATTGCCGTTGTAACTGAAACTTTTCTTAAACCAGGTAATAAAATAAAAAGAGATCCTAATTATTTTGTATACCGCAATGATCGTCTTGATAATCCAGGTGGTGGCATTGCCATACTTGTTCATAGGCGTATCAAACATCAAATTCTTTCTTCAAAGTTTTTGAAACTTTGAGGGTTTCTGTTGAAACAAAATTTGGTCAACTTACCCTATTAGCGGCCTATTTACCATTCCAATGCGTAGGTCAGCAAAAGAATCTTCTCAAGGGTGACTTTCAGAAGCTTACCCGTAATAGGTCAAAATTCTTCATTATTGGTGATTTTAATGCAAAACACCGTTCGTGGAATTCAAAGCAATTCCAATGGTAATATACTATTTAATAATTGTCCTGCATTTTATTACACTATCCAATATCCAAACAGCCCGACTTGCTTTTCCTCTGCAAGAAATCCCTCAACTATTGATTTGGTCTTAACTGATTCATGTCAACTTTGTAGCCAATTGGTTACCCATGCTGACTTCGGTTCGGATCACCTTCCAGTAACTTTTGAAATATCCCAAGAAATAATTTCTTATCCCAACAGTTCTACTTTCAATTACCATAGAGCTGATTGGAACCAATATCAAACATTCATGGAATATAACTTTGATCCTAATATTCCTTTGGAAACTAAAAATGATATCGATAATGCTCTTGAATCTCTGACTTCTTCTATAGTCGAAGCAAGAGCTGTTTCAGTTCCAAAATGCGAGGTAAAGTTCAATTCAATTATAATAGACGACGATCTTCAGCTTTTGATCCGTCTGAAAAATATCCGTACAGGGTGCGGCAGAAAATAATGCGAAAACTTGTTCTATTGCTTTCAAATCCGATTTTCAACTAATTAAAGCAATAATATCAACATTTTTGAGTGCAGTTATCTTTATAAAGTCCTTCTAAACAAATTTATTCAATGTGTTCTGCATTTTTATTAATAACATCCTCAGCCCGACGCCGGAAGCCAGAGCATGCCTTTCGGACGAAGTGCTCCGACATTGACTGCCATGTGCGTGTTATGGTTGACTTCAGGGTTTTCACACTAGGGTGTGATGTTTTGCAGGCTCGTGCTTCAACATATGCCCAAATCGAATAATCGAACGGATTAAGATCTGGACTGCTAGGGGGCCACAAATCCTTCGGCCAAAACTTCATGTTATCGTTCAACCATTGTTGGGTTCGATTTGGACGTGTGACACGGCGCTCCATCCTGCTGTAGGACAACGTTTTGGTCCTCGGAGAAGTTGGCCTTCACCCAGGGAAGCACTTGGCCCTTTAAAATACCGATATACACTTCAGTATTGATTTTAACTCCAGCACCAATGAAAACAGGCGGCATTTTCAAACCGTTGGACGTCACCAAGCCAAACATCATGACACCAGCCGGATGTTTGGTTTGAAATTTGAATTTTACTTTTTCCGGAACGTTTTCCTTTTTCTGCGGTGAAATGAACTGGTTCGTGCGGCTGTTGGCCACAGCATCGATGCTGAAAAGCTTCAAAAATATGAAAGCTCCAGGTGATGATGGAATTTTCTATATACTCATCAAAAAACTCCCAGTGAGTACCTTGTCTTTCATGGTAAAATTATTTAATAAATGTTATCATTTGGCCTACTTTCCTGACAAATGGAAAAATACCAAATTTGTTCCAATTTTGAAGCCCGAGAAAGATCCAGCTAAAGCGTCTAGCTACAGACCAATAAGTTTACTTCCTTCAATAAGTAATCTGTTTGAAAAGATAATTTTGAATAGAATGATGCTTCACATCAATGCAAACTCAAGTTTTGCAGATGAGCAATTTGAATTTTGCCATGGCCATTCAACTACTGCGAGTTACTAATTTAATGCGTTCAAACAAATCTGAAGGCTACTCAACTGGAGTTGCTCTTCTAGACATAGAAAAAGCATTTGACAGTGTTTGGCAAGAAGGTTTGATTGCTAAATTGAAAAACTTTAATTTTCCGCTATATTTTATGAAATTAATTCTAAATTATTTTACTGACAGAACTCTGCAGGTCAATTATTAGAATTCCAAATCTGATCGACTACCTGTTCGAGCTGGAGTTCCTCAGGGTAGCATTCATGGGCCGATATTATACAATATTTTTACTTCCGACCTCCCTGATTTGCCTCAGGGTTGCCAGAAATCCTTGTTTGCCGATGACACAGTCATTTCCGCTAAAGGAAGAAGTCTTCGTGTCATTTGCAGGAGACTGCAGAAAAGTTTAGACATTTTCCCTTCTTGTTTACAGAAATGGAAGATTTCTCCCAACGCTTCCAAAACTCAACTTATAATATTCCCACATAAACCTAGAGCTTCCTTTTTTAAACCTTATAGTACTCACATAGTTACTATGAACGGTGTCTCTTGGTCAAGTCAAGTGAAATACCTTGGTCTGGTACTTGATCAAAAATTAAATTTAAAAGATCACATTGAAGGCATTCAATTCAAATGTAATAAATATATAAAATGTTTACATCCTCTTCTAAACAGAAAATCCAAACTTTGTCTGAAGAATAAACTACTAATATTTAAACAAATTTTTAGACCGGCCATGCTTTATGCTGTTCCAATATGGTCTAGTTGTTGTGCTACCAGGAAAATAACACAGAACAAAGTTCTGAAGATGATTTTGAAGCTGCCTTCTTGGTACAGTACTAACGAAGTACATATAATTTCGAATGTTGAAACTTTAGAACACATGTCCAACAAAATAATTAATAATTTCCGACAAAAATTGTTGCAAATCTTCTTTTGCAATGATTAATTCCCTTTATCCTTAGTTAAAATTAGGCTAGGTTAGGTATCTTTATTAGAGAGACTTTCAGTCGGCGGCTGGTTCGTCTCTTTGAGTTAAAATTAATTTTAGTTTGTTTTTTAGTTTTAAGATTATTATTGTTATACTGACATAATACTGAACTGCTAAGGCATGAACAATGTAAACAAAATTAGGTACATATTTGAACAATTAAGGTTGATACGTTACAGTAGTAACGTATGAACCTTAATTGACATGAAATGTAAATATTAATAAATTTGAAACAAATAAAGAGTTAAACGGCTTAATCAGGGGTCACTATTTTAATCAGTTGTTAGGAAATAGGTCTATAACTCCTACATTTTCCAAATTATTTCCTTTTTAATGATACGATCATAAGCTTTATCTATTTGGCCAATGATTCGATGCATGAAACATGATTGATTACCAATTTATTACTGTAATTTTGAAGATTTAAAATACATCATCTATAAACCATCAGTTTCTGACCTGCTGAAGAAGTTCGCTCAAATTTTGCCTCTGTGTATTTTCCATTTGCATCGCGTGTACTGGAGAGCATGTCTTCATCAGCTCTCTCCCACAACTAGGCTTGTTGCCAGAATGTGATGTTGAACATTGAGTTAAATTTATTACATATTTAGACAATCTGAAATCGCTATTTATTTCATGTTTCTTCCAGTCATTGGACGTTGATCTATGCTTATGATTATATTGTCCATCATCTGGTACTATCATTTGCAATAAAAAATATGTTTCGGAGCTGTCTAATAATGCTCAACGATAAATAATGCTTCGCTGTTGAGCTGTAGCTATGGCATCACTGTTGCTTTTGAGAGAGCCCATGTTCCCTCTCTTCTTTGTTAACCATGAATATAGCGCACCGGTAATGTAACGTGAAGCCTGCTGTCTCTTGCATTTGTTTGTTTTTAAACGAAGCATCCCGTTTGTCGTACAATCGCTTTGGCTAACATTTGCGTGAGAGTAAATGAAATAAGAAATACACATTGCCAATCTAAAGATCAATGGCAAACTAAAAGTTTGGTCGTGAACGTCTGTCTCATATCCTGCTAGGAGACGAGTTTGTGGTCGTAGCAATCGACATGTTTTGGTTGATTGTTTTCGAGAGCGGTTGGGTAAAACGAAGGAGCGGGTTGAGGAAATTGACGTTTGTAGCAAATCATCAACTGGCCTATTTCATTTCGCCTTCGCACACATGCACAGAATCGCACTCCTACAATATTGTCTGTACATAAAAGATTGGGGAGCTGAAGAAAACATTTTTTTAATCGGAAAGCAATCCGCATGCGTTTAAGAAGTCCCTGCAATTGGGAACTTTAATCCATGGCTATGAAATTTTCTGAGCCTAATGCTCGTTGCTGAAGGTATGTTTCGATAGAACAGACGTAAGCAGTGGGATATATGTCTAAATATTGGCAGTTCTAATTATAGATTACATACAGCTTCATTAAATGTCTCAGGGGCTGACTAAACTGCTTAAAACCCGTCCCGTACCCTACAAAATGGAAGAAGAAAGAAGAAAAATAATTGTGCC
This sequence comes from Aedes koreicus, assembly GCA_024533555.2. Classification (NCBI taxonomy): domain Eukaryota; kingdom Metazoa; phylum Arthropoda; class Insecta; order Diptera; family Culicidae; genus Aedes; species Aedes koreicus. Next base: position 21,470 of record JAHHFK020003656.1, read on the forward strand.
CAATCAATTGGAAAACCCTTCGTGGTCTGGGCCAAAACTTGCTAAAGTGTTGGGTTTTCCCCAAAATACCGTGTGGCGTGTTTTGAAAACGTACAAAGAAACTTTGTCGACGGATCGCAAGCCTCAAAGCAAGCGTCGGGCGGGTACTGTCAACCGTCAACTTTGGAACAAAATCATCAAGAACATTAAGGCAAACCGCAACATCTCAGACCGCGATTTGGCCAAAAAGCACGCAGTACCGTGCAACGGATTCGTCTCCGGGAAGGCTTCAAGTCATACCCTGCCTGTATGACCAAATTCAATAACTGTTTCCTCATGGATGTTGAAACCTATGTCAAGGTCGAATTCAAACAGCAACCGGGACAAAAAATTTACTTGGTAACGGCTCGGGGAGATGTTCCTGCCAAATTAAAGTTTGTGTTTGCAGATAAATTTGCATGTAAATACATGATTTGGCAAGACATCTGTAGCTGCGGTAGAAAGACCAAGGTTTTCATCACTGATAAGACATTTAATTCAGAGCTGTACAGAACGGAATGTCTCCAAAAGCGAACATTGCCATTCATCAGATCCCACAATGAACCTGTCATGTTTTGGTCAGATCTTGCAAGCTGTCATGACAGTAAAACAGTGCTACGGTTGTATGAAACCAACGGGATTCAGTTTATACCGAAAGAACTCAACCCACCAAGCTGTCCCCAGCTCAGACCGATAGAAAGATTTTGGGCTATTATGAAGAGGAAGCTGAAGGGGAATGGCAGTGTCGTCAAAAGAACCAATGAATTGGGAACCAAGTGGAATAAGATTGCCAAAATGATGGATGAGAATAATGTGCGCCGGTTGATGAAATGTATTCCGGGAAAAGTCGCAAATTTCTTCGAAATCGAGATGATTAATTTGTTTTGCATTTTCCCTCTAAATGTGAAGAGTCGATCATTTGTGTGAAAAGTCGAACATTTCAGTTCAAACAGAATGCTATTTTGTTAAAGAAAAAGGCCAATATGGGAGCCTTGTGGAACTCCTGAAGTGACTTGAATGGGATGGGATTTTTTTTATCCATTGAATTTTATTATTTGCTAGCGGTTTGTAAGATAGGATTCAAGCTATTTCAGCAGTCCATGGTCTATACCATTTTTTTCTGCAATTTGAAGAGTAGCGTTAGAATATCAATGCGATCAATTGCTTAGCTAAAGTCTGTGTAAAGAGCTTCTACGTAATTGCCGTTTTCATTGCAATCAATGAATAGTTAATGAGTTCTACTAAGTTTGTGGCAGTTGTGCGACCCGGGGGACGACCTCGACGTAGTGGTTAGCATCCATACCTCTCAAGCCAGAGTCACGAGTTCAAATCTCCTCCCTCGGACAAGTTACGAAAAATGCCCAAAAGCGATGTTTACGTGACTACGGCGGCAGATGAACCAGCCCGAGGCTGAAAATATCGATAATCAAGAAACAAAAAACAACAAAACAGTTGAGCAACCTTTATAGAACCCGTGTTGAATATTTGAGATTTTATTCTCTATCAGGATGAATAATTTTTCATTGATTATTGCTTCGAATGGCTTAGGAATGCAAGAAATGATGGCAATACCACAGTAATATGTTTATTTTCAAATTTTCGGAAACACTAACGCGCCCTTTGGAAGAAGTATCTTTTAATAGTATTGTAAGTATAATTAATCCTCCAAAACTGTCCTCGCCTTCTCAACAGAATGCGACTGAAATTTTGGTATATTGCCAAAATTTCAATCGCATGAAAAGCCCAGCCAAAATGAAAGAAATTCAACAAAAACTTCTAGCTTCTTCTTTCAACGTTATTCTGGCAACCGAAACAAGCTGGGGTGAAAGCGTAAAAAGCGAAGAAATTTTTGGAAATAAATTTAATGTATTCCGGCATGACCGTAATTTGCAACATAGCAATAAAAAATCTGGAGGTGGAGTTCTCATTGCCATCAATGCAGACTTTACTTCTCAAGAACTAAAAACTATCAAGCACGAAGAATTTGAGCATGTCTGAGTTAAAGCACTCATTGTTGATGAAGCACATATTTTTGCATCTGTGTATTTCCACCCCGAACATGCCAATACACAGTCTTTCGAATTATTTTTTCAAAATGTCGAAATTATCACGTCAAATATGGAACCGGAAGTAAAACTGCATATTTATGGTGACTTTTGTAAACGGAATGCGAACTTCATCCCTGACATCGAAAATGAATCAATTCTACTCCCAGTCGTAGGCGAAGACGAAACTTTAGAATTTCCTATTCGACCAAATTTCACATTTTGGCTTGCACCAAATTAATCATATAAAGAATCAGCAAAATGCTTACTTAGGCCTCTTGTTTACGAACTGCACTGGAGCCTTTTGTGCGTTTACTTCGACTTGTCACCTTTATGGAAAAATGAAGTATTTCACACAGCAATTGAATATTCAATCTTCGTACATAATGCTCACATCCCCAGCGACTTGGGATTTCGAGGAAGTGCCGGAATATCAAAAAGCAAATTACGAAGAAGCAAAACGTAGACTATGTACAATAAATTGGAAGAACATAATAAGTATTGAAGAAAACGTCGACACTGAAGAAGGCAAATTTCATTCAAATATTCAATGCCTTATTGCAGAAATTGTACCAATAAAAAAGCAAAAACAAAACAATAAATTTCCAGTGTGGATCAACCCATTATTGAAAAATTTAAAGAACAAAGAGCAAAAGCACTCAAATTATATAAAAAGCAAAATACTAGCACAGGTTAACAAAATTATCATGACATATGCAACCAACTTTACACAGCCATTAACTCTGCACATGCAGATAATAATCGTAAAGTCGAAACAGAACTCAAGTCATACCCCAAGAACTTCATCAATTATGTGAAAATGAAATTGAAAAGTAGCAATTTTCCCTCACGAATGCATTTTGACGGAAATGTAGGTGAAAATCCTTCTGAAATATGCAAGCTTTAAGCAAATTTCTTCCGAGAAGTATATGCCAATTTTCAGTAAGTAAAACATCAAATTACAAGCAAACAGCTCAGCTTTTTTAAAGGTTGCTCAATTACCTCTAATCTTCTTGAATTTGTAACTTTTATTCTAGATGCAATGGAAAATGGCTGGCTCGTAGAAGCCGTTTACACCGACTTCATGAAAGTATCTGACTGAATCGACATACCATTATGACTCTTCAGCTTTCAAAAAATAGGAATGGGTCCTGGACTGCTGAATTGGCTGCAGTCATATTTAACGCATCGCAAACAAAACGTCTTCAAAATAAACTTTTTCAAACCCCATCTGAGTCACCCCGGGGGTACACGAAGTGTCACATTTAGGCCTACTTCTTTTTATATTGAACTTAAACGATATTTCCTACATACTTAAAAAAATCCAAGTACTTATACCCTGCAGACGACATGAAGCTCTTCGTGGAAATAAATAATTCTATAGTGACGCAGAAGAATTCCAGAACGAAATTAATTTATTCAACACATGGTGTAGCAAAAGCTTACTTCAACTTAATGTAAAAAAAAATTAACTCAATAGCATTTAGCAGAAAAATGGAAACACCTCGTACTGAAATATTTATAGGAAACGAAATAGTAGAAAAATTCATAATAGTAAGCAACTTAGGCATTATCCTAGACCCTAAACTAACTTTTGTAAGATATTACAAAACAATTATAAGTAAAGAAAATAGTATGCTGGGCTTCATTAAGAGGTTCAGCCCCAATTTTAAGGCCAATTTTCGAATACTGCAACACCTAGTATGGAATCCATACTGTACCGTAAATGAAGAACGCATAGAATCCGTCCAAAAACAATGTCTATTAAGGGATGTCCCGATCAAAATTTGGTAAAACAATAATGTGTGTGAGTCGATCAAAGTTTTCATTAATAAGTCAAATTCTTTTTCTTTTTCAAGTTCAGTTAATACAGAATACAGGAGAAATATTCAGCTAAGCTTCCTTTTTAACGAATGCGAATTGCCGGGCCTTTCGTTTGACACCTTCCATAATATTTTGTACAGTATCCTAGTCCACTTTATTCGCCGCAGAACGCCAGTTTGCCTTGAACTGTTTCTCACTCGCAACAGCTTTTTGAGTCTTCTTAAGGTTCCGCTCGACGATGGCCCAATATTGTTCGATTGGGCGGAGCTCTGGCGTGTTGGGAGGGTTCTTGTCCTTAGGCACCACTTGAACGTGGTTGGCAGCATTCCACTCCATGGCCGTTTTTCCGTAATGGCAAGATGTCAAATCCGGCCAAAATTGTGTCGCTTCAGGAAAGGCAGTAGACGTTTTTGTAGGCACTCGCTCAGATAAATTTCCTGGTTGACGGTTTTGGTCACAATGTAAACGTTGCTCTTCAAGCCACTGGTACAGATGGCCTGCCACACCAGATATTTCTTCGCGAACTTTGACAGATGAATGTGCTTGAAAATATCTGCCACCTTTTCCCCGTCCGGTTGCCGTATAAAATTCCTGTCCAGGAAGCTGTTTAAAGTCTGCCTTGACGTAAGTTTCATCATCCTGTACCACGCAATCAAACTTCGTCAGCATCGTCGTGTACAACATTCGCGATCGTGCTTTGGCCGACGTGTTTTGTTTATCGTCGCGATTTGGAGTCACCACTTTCTTGTAAGTCGACAGTTCAGCTCGTTTTTTAGCTCTATCCACGGTTGAAGGCGCCACTCCCAGCTTCTTTGCGACATCTCGGACGGAGAGGTTAGGGTTCGCTTGAAACCAGTGCAACTCTTTTTTCGTCGCTATGGCCTCCGATTTTCGATTTCCCCCGATAGCTTTCCTGGCATCGACAAACGATCACCGAACACTTTTAATTCATTGGTAACAGTTGATTTAGCCACATTCAATAATTTCGCCAACTTGGCGTGAGAGTTGTATGGATTATCGCCATGCACGTGCAAAATTTTGATGCATTACTTCTCTTCCTTTGACGACATTTTGATAACTGAAGTGCTAATCTCAAAATCAAAATAGAAGCA